>CAUYLG010003931.1:0-51744 GCA_963573385.1 Cacajao melanocephalus
ATAATAACTTTAACGCTGGAATTTATGGTTGCTGTGAGCCGATATTGTGCCACTGCACTCCAGCCTAGAAACAGAGCGTGACTCCGTCTAAAAAAAAAAAAAAAAAAAAAA
Source organism: Cacajao melanocephalus (assembly GCA_963573385.1). Lineage (NCBI taxonomy): Eukaryota > Metazoa > Chordata > Mammalia > Primates > Pitheciidae > Cacajao > Cacajao melanocephalus. Next base: position 112 of record CAUYLG010003931.1, read on the forward strand.
AAAAGCTCTCATTTTTACCATGATGTTAGAAAGCTGTCTGTTTTTACAGCTGTCTAGAGGTCTTGCAGTCCCCAACATCTGTGGGGCCCTGCCACTGTCTTTGCTTTGTTTTAGAAATACCAGCATTACAGGAGCAAAGACCAATTTCCTCTTGCAGGCTTTAATTAGAAAAAAAATTTTTTTTGCTTTAGTTGAATAAAAACCACAGGTGATAAGCTAAGCAGGTGGAGGAGGGAGGAGACATAAAATATATCTTTGTAGTCCTGGGCACAGTGGGTCCTCAATAAATGTGTTTCCCACTCTTCCCTCAGCAATCCTGTCCTCGCTGTCCACAAGGAATGAAATCATAAGAGGCCCAAGAATAGGATAAGTTAGAGGATGCAATGAAGGGGAAAGATGGACGCAAACACGGTATAAGAACTTTTGCAATGAGAAAATTCAAATGGGGCCGTTGAGATTAAGGAAAAGAAATGGAAGGTCCGTGAGCTTGGCTCCCTGGCCTCTTTCTAGAAGGGACCTTGCACCATCTTTGGCATTTGTAGATGATACAACTGCCTTAACAGGGTTAATTCCAAAGTGTGTGCTGGGACACAGACATAGTGATGGACACAGTACACACAGGACCCCTGCCCTCCTGACTCCACCTCTTCCTATGTATAGAGTTGAGGGCAAGTCATCTAAACGTTCCGAAACTCAGTTTCTTCATCTGTAAGATGAGACTAATACTCATCACAAAGGGTGATTGTGAGGATTAAATGAGATGGAGTATATAAAGTACCCAAGGCTGTGCTCAGCAAGTGCCAGGTACTTGGTGAATAGTAGTTCATTATCCTGTGGTAGAGCAGGTCTGGGGCTCTTTGGGGGCCATATGGAGATAGGTGGGAGACAGTTCCATGCTCACAAGGAGCTTTAAGACAAGCACTTTGTCGGGTGCTAAGTTATATCATTTCTATCTGCTAAGAGAAGAGAGTGAGGCACGGTGGCTCATGCCTGTAATCCCAGTACTTTGGGAGGCCAAGGCAGCTGGATCATGAGGTCAGGAGATTGAGACCATCCCGGCCAACATGGTGAAACCTTGTCTCTGCTAAAATACAAAATATTAGCCTGGCGTAGTAGCGCGTGCCTGCAGTCCCAGCTACTCAGGAGGCTGAGGCAGGGGAATTGCTTGAATCCCGGGTGGCGGAGGTTGAAGTGAGCCGAGATTGCACCATTGCACTCTAGCCTGGGCAACAGAGCGAGACTCTGTCTCAAAACACAAAATAAAACAAAAATACAGTTAATAGTTCAGTACCTAACAGGGCTGTTGTGAGGTTTGAATGTGAGGCTGTGTGAAATTCTGGGCACAAAGTGTGGCACACAGAAAGCCCCTGTTCCTATAGGGATGAGTCATGGGGGCAGGTCAGGAGGTGCACAGTTATAAAATGGGATTTCCCCTGAATGTCTCCCTTGGCCCTGGCCTGGGTAGCTTATGGCATAGCTAACTGAAATGGAATTCCTGCCTCTTGGAGGTCTCAGTTCCACAGGGCAGCTGGGAATGGCCTTCAAGGGAGATGGGTACTTGATCAGATGTCACTTTCTGCTTGAAACCACTGGTGGCCCTGGAGGTGAATACCAAAGTTTTTATGTGATGCCTTGCTGACCTCTCCTCTGTGTGTCCTTTCTCTGACCTTACCAGACTGTTGAAATTCTTCACTCCTGTGTTCCTGCACTGGGTTCTTTGCATGTGCTGTTTCTTCTACCTGAATCACCCTCTCTCAGTCTCCATCCCTCCTTTGTAATCAGACCTTCCCTGACCACTAAACACCTCCAGTCTAGGTCATGACATGTGTCCTCAGGGACACTTAGCTTGTATAATTAAGCGATGGAACCTCTTGCCTACTAGAATTCTGCTCCATGAGGGCAGGCCGTATCCCTTGCAGAGGTCTTCCATCTGGACTAGACTCAGATTCCACTGCTTTAACCAGCTTGCACCCCACCCTACCACTGAGCAGTCATTGAGGCAAGTCACCTCATCTCCCTGGTTCTCAGTTTCCTCATCAGCTAGATGGGGGTAAAAAATGTACCTGCCTCATGGGGTTGCAGTGAGGATAAAGCCGGGTGGGGGAGGGGGGCGGGGATAGTCCACTCAGTGCCTGGCACTTGATGCGTGCTCAAAAACATTACTATCTGTTTTAGCTGTCATCAAGATAGGCAATAATAGTCTTTTTGTTTGTTTGTTTGACAGGGTCTCACTGTGTCACCCAGGCTGGATTTGCAGTGGCGTGATCATGGCTCACTACAGCCTCAACCTCCTGGGTTCAAGCGATCTTCCCACTTTAGCCTCCCGAGTAGCTGGGACTATAGGCATGCGCCACCATGCCCAGCTGAGTTTTGTATTTTTCATAGACATGGGGTTTCACCATGTTGCCCAGGCTAGTCTTGAACTCCTGGGCTCAAGCAGTCTACCCACCTTGACCTCTCAAAGTGCTAGGATTATAGGCACGAGCCACTGTGCCTGGCCAAGAAATAACGGTAGTAAATTTAAAAGGTTCCCTATAGGAGAAAACTGCATCTGTGTCTCACTTTGCAAACTGAGGCTCCCATCCATTTACCATGATCCCAGAGTGGAGAACGACTATGCTGGTTCATGTATTTCCCCAACAAGGCTCTGTCATCTCAAGGTTTTACACCCTATGGTTCCTGTCTCCAGAATGGATAATAGCTTGCTATAGACATGGGTTTGTTTAGTGACACAAGCTGTGTCAGAATCACCCCTGTGTGTTGGATGCTTGCATTGGACAACGCCTGAGCTCCCCTCACCCTCCCAAAGGGCCTTTGCAGTTTAGGTCATGTCCCGCCTCAGGACAGGGCTCAAGTTGGATTTGAACTCAGGTATTTCCCACTCCACAGCCTCTCTCTGTCCTTCCACTCCCCTACTCAGCCTTGCTCCTCAGGTTTTCCTGTAACCCAGATTATGAAAGCAGAAAGGACTTGCTCCCAAAGAAGCCTTTTAGTAGCGCTTGGAGAGCATTGCTTAGGCCTAAACAATTAGACTGATGCCCAGAAGCGTCACCATCCCCTGGGTAAGACCACACCAGGTTAGTGTTGCTTCATCAACTCGACACTCCATGCCTTTCAAATGCCAAGAAATGGGGGAGGGGGAGCACCTGTACAGTGCGTTGCTCCCGGCAGAGTTGAATGTCTCTTCCAGTAATTTCACTTCTGGGATTTTATCTTTAGTAAATCACCAAAATGTGTGTTTACATTTGTTGTGCAAAGATTTTTGAGGCTAGATATTGCTCATGCCTGTAATCTCAGCACTTTGGGAGGCTGAGGTGGGTGGACTGCTTGAGTTTAGGAGTTCGAGACCAGCTTGAGCAACATAGCAAGACCCTGTCTTTACAAAAAAAAAAAAAAAAAAACAAAAATTAGCTGGGTATGGTTGGCACACACCGATAGTCCCAGCTACTCGAGAGGCTGAGGTGAGAGGATCACTTGAGCCTGGGAGGTCAAGGCTATACTGAGCTGAGATCGTGCCACTGCACTCCAGCCTAGGCAACAGACTGACACCCTGCCTCAAAAAAAAAGAAAAAAGATTTTCAGGCCAGAAGTGGTGGCTCACGCCTATAATCCCCATTTTGGGAGGCCAAGGTGGGCAGATCACTTGAGGTTAGGAGTTTGAGACCAGACTGGCCAACACGGTGAAACCCCATTTCTACTAAAAAAAAAATACAGGCTGGGCATGGTGGCTCACGCCTGTAATCCCAGCACTTTGGGAGGCCGAGGTGGGCTGATCACGAGATCAGGAGATCGAGACCATCCTGGCCAACATGGTGAAACCCCGTCTCTACTGAAATACAAAAAAATTAGCCGCGTGTGGCGGTGCGCACCAGTAGTCCCAGCTACTCAGGAGGCTGAGGCAGAGGAATAGCTTGAACCCAGGCGGCGGAGGCTGCTGTGCGCTGAGATTGTGCCACTGCACTACAGCGTGGGTGACAGAGCAAGACTCCATCTCAAAAAAAAAAAAAAAAAAAAAATTAGCTGGGCATGGTGGCAGGTGCCTGTGATCCCAGCTACTCTGGAAGCTGAAGCACGAGAATCCCTGAACCTGGGAGGTGAAGGTTGCAGTGAGATCACACCACTGCACTGCAGCCTGTGTGACAGAGTGAGGCTCTGTCTCAAAAAACAAACAAAAAAATTTGTTACTAAGCAATATCCTGATAATAAGAAATGAGGAACAAACCAAGTACCAGTTGGATTGATTATAAGAGGACACATGCATACAATAGACCAAGTGGTATTTAGCAATCATGTTCCAGAAGAATATTTCATGACAAAGGGAGGAGTTCACAATATGTTAAATGAAAAATAAAGGACGCAAATTAACAGGGTTACCACTTGGGGATGTGATTGTGGGTGGGTTTTCTTACTCTTTGTACCTCTGGTATTTTCTACATTGCTTTACAATGAGTAGTGTTACAGAAGCAGAGGGTTTTAAATGTAAGGTTACACACGACAGACACAAAGGTGTCCAGTGGTTACTAGGTGGCTGGGGCCTGTGGTATCAGAGTCCCACCCTTGACCCTGGTTGTGCTTTCTTCTGCAGCTGCTTTCCCTGAAGGTGCCACCCAGCCCCTTGCCCTGGCCTCTCTCCATTGCTTTTCTGCCTGGTGTCAGTCATAGCTTATCCTCAGCCCATCCAGATGGGGGTCTCTTGCAGAAATCCTGGCTTCCCCAGTTGATGATTTTGTGAGGTAACTGCCCTGATCCCATCCTAGCCTGTCTTTTTTTTTTGAAATAAGGTTTCTCTCTGTCAGCCCAGGAGGTTGGAGTGTAGTGGTGTGATCGTGGCTTACTGCAACCCCAAACTGGGCTCAAGCAATCCTCCTGCCTCAGCCTCCTTAGTAGCTGGGACTACAGGCACACAACACCACGCCCAGCTAATTTTTAAATTTTTGGTGGAGACAGGGATCTCACTTTGTTGCCCGGGCTGGTCTTAAACTTCTGGCTTCAAGCGATCCTCCCACCTTGGCCTCCCAAAGTGCTGGGATTACAGGTGTGAGCCACTGCATATGGCCTTCTCATCCTGTGTTGTAGTTCGGGGAGAAGGAGCTGAACTCAGGAATGAGAATGGGCCCTTATGAATAAACTGACTATTTCGAGGAGAAAAGATGACTGACCATCAGAGGCTTCTGGAGTCTTCAGTTTTCAAACTCTGTGGATAGCACCCACATTTCCTGCCTATCCCCTCTCTCACCTCAACAAAGGACTGTCTTTGGGTGTATCATCTCTCCTACCACAGACTCTCAGTCTGAGTCTAGGAATGAAGTCCTCCCCAACCCAAGCCTGCCTTAGGGCAAAGCGTGGCATGGATGGGAGAGCTGCACATAGAAACCCTGTGGGTCAAATTGCTGTGTTGCTAATCTAAATATCCTACTTGCAGATGTGTCCTGCTTTCCAGAAACCCTGAATTATAAAACAGAGGAAGTCAAGGCATTTGACTTTAGTAATAATAAAAAGGCACATTGCCTCTGACTGTGTACAGGAGACTCACTCGCTGCATCATCTCTCACTCGGCAGCCAGTGTGATGTCTTCAAACTGTAGCTTCCATCCCATCGTGCCTCTGCCTGAACCTTTCGGTGGACAAGGTCTAATGTCTCCCTTTGGCCATCAAGGCCCCTCCAGCCTCCTTCTCCCCCTACCTCCCTGTCCACGGACTTGCAGCAGTGTGGCCTGTGCTCTTCCACCTCTGAGCTTCCACACTTTGTGTTCTCACCTTTCTCCTGCTTGGTTCCCTGCCTTGTCAGGGCTCAGCCCAAGCCCCCTTTTCACAGGAGGCCTCCCCTCTGCCTGGGCCAGCGCTTCCTCCAGGTGTCTGTCACCACGTCCTGCTCCCTAGCCACCTGGTGAGGGGTCAGTCGACTGTCTCCCTCATCAGCTCGTACCCTCCATGAGGTCAGGGACTGTGTCTATCTTGGTATCCTAGTCACTGCTGTCCCCAGAGCCTAACACAGTGTTTGGCATGTAGTAGATGCTCAAATAATTGTTAGATTGAATCTAATGCAAAGAAAACTTTTCTCTTTGACAAGGCTGCCTGGGTAGAGCACCAGGTGTTGGCTGGTAGATCTGAAGCGACTGCTGAGCTTAGATGAGGGAGCAAGGACTTCAGAGGGAGGAGAAGCTCTTTGCTCAATAAATACAATTACCTGATAAACACAGCTGGTTGTTGTATGGATCTTGTGCATTCAGGAGGAAGGAGAATGACAAAAGGGTTCTTGAGGAAAAGCTTATGGACTCGGGGTCTGGATACAGGGGTTGTCCTTGGAAATGGAGTACTGGGGAGAGTGTGTTCCCTGAACAGGAAACTGGTAGGTCATAATGCATTGGGTCTGGAGTCAAGGAACCCTCTAGAAGCTGTAGTGGGATGAAGCTGCAGCTGTTGGAATACAAGTTGGTTTGCTCAAGATGCCCAGTTTCTGGCCCAAAAAGTGGGCTGCAGGCCACGAAGAGGCCACCCAGCACTGCGAGGCTAAGCACCTGCAACAGAAAGCAGAGGTTGCTTCGAAGTAAATCTGGAAGATCTGCATCCAGCAGCTGCTGTCAGGACAGGTGGCCTCCCAGGGAGCTCTCAACCCTCACCCACCTCCTGCACCTGGGGAAGAGCATTAGTACCTTGGACTGATGCTCTTTCCTCTGTAAACAGGGGCCAGACTGTGATCCTCGGGCTCTGGGGGCTGGCTTCACCTCGCTGAACTTCGATTTCTTCATTTGAGAAGCGGACCGCACAGACTCTACACCTTAAAGGCTGTCATTAATGTTAATTTCCATCAAGCACCTAAAATGCACCTCTGGCACCACATGTGAGCAACTGATGAATTTTTGATTTTTAGCGTCAGGGTTTACACTTTCTTAAGAGATCCAGTAACTACAGTCTAGGGCACTGTTTATTTCTGATTCTAATAGGTGGTGAGGACCTTAGGCGTTCATCTGTTGAATGAATGAATGCCTGCAGAAACTCGTTTTAGAGTCCCATGTTTTTTTCCACATGCTCGACCCAGGCTATTCAGGCTCGTCGTCCACCTGCAAGCCGGCGATTGAGAGCCTGCTGGGCGCCAGGGTTCCGGCAACTCGAGGCTCGTCCTCATTCTCACCTCCACCGTCCAGGAAAGCGAGGCTTGGGCAAGACCTCACACGCCCAAGATCAGCCCAGCAGTGGTGGTGGGGGCTCCGAGTGCAATCTCTGGCCCCGGCCCGCTAGGGCAGCATCTCCCACCCAGGCACAAGAGTCCCCTCCCACTCGGGTACCCGGCCCTCGACCTGCCCTCGGGGTTTCCACGGCGCGTTCTCTTGAGGGAGCGAAGGCCAGGACTGTTGACCCCTCCTCCGACTTGCTCAATTATCTCCGCCTGAGTCTGGTTTAGGTGGCAGCGGGGGAGGGACGTCCTGGGGTCCCCACGCTCCTCTTTCGGGCCTTCCCGCAGACCCCAGGCCAGGCTTGGGGAGCAGGGACGCCGAGCGGTACCGTGGCCACTCCCAAGTCCTGCGCCTCCCCGCTGCGGCACCCACGGGGGTCCCCAGCCCGCCTCCAGCCCACGTGGCCGGCCCGGCCTCCCCGCCCCCGGCCCCGCCCCGCCCCGGGGAGCCGCCGCCGCAGCTGCAGCCGCCGCGGTGCGCTCTCCAGCCGGGAAAAGCCGAACCAGCGCGGGGGCCGAGGTGAGTGCGGGAAGCAGCCGGGATCCCCTCTCCCCTTCTAGAGCCTCCCCGGCTGGACACCCCTTTGGCAGGACACCCCCGCTAGATCCCCCGGAGTGGGACCCTTTTCCGGGCTGGTCCCTCGTTTGCCCCCGTCTCCCGAGCTGGACCCCCAACTCCCACCTCCGAGTTACCCTGCCAGGTCTCGGCGTCCCCGGCGGGCCCTGAGGGCTCCCTGGTCTGGGGTACGCCGAGCTCACGGGGGCGCACTGGGCGCAGCGCAGGTGGGCAGTGCCACCGCCAGCCCCGACCAGCCGTTGCTCCTGCTGGGGACCCTGACTCTGGTCCCCGGGTAGCCCCTGGAGCGAAAATTCCCGGAGTCACTTCCGGGGAGGGAGGCGCCACCTGTCCTGGGACGCGCCCCTTTCGCCCAACTTTCTTCTCCAGCCCGACGGGGCACCCGCAGGTCAGCGTCGCGTCGGGTGCTGCTGGTGGCGGATCACAGGGCCGCGGGTCACTTCGCGGTGGGGGATCCGGGCTCAGGGCGCTCCGGGCGGCAGGCGCCGTACCAGCCTGCCTGAGGCCCTTGTCCCGGCGGCTGCATCTTTTAAACCGAGCGGCTAGAAGATCCCGGGATAGGACGCCAGGGTGGCGGACGCCGAGGGGTTAAGGTCAACGTGGGTGCCAGAGACCGGTGAGCGTTTTCTGAGGCTGGAAGCTGAGCGAACCTGGTGGAAACGGGTCCCCCTGGGCTTTGCGGTGGTGAAGAGCTGCTCTCGCACTATCAGCTGCCTCGTCTTGTGCTTGAATGTTGCGGAAACAGAGCGCCTTGTTCCTAGAGGACTCGGCTTGCTGGATTTATTGCCTGGCTTGGATTTGCTTCCTGCACTCGGCGAGAACGGGAGAACTGCCAGACGGTACCGGTAGAAACTTATTTTTAAGCGTTTGGTAAAAACGCTTTGGTACCAGACGATACCGGTAGAAACTTATTTTTAAGCGTTTCGTGCGCTACCCGGGTATAAGCACTCTCTTCCCTGAGGTATGGAAGAGGAGAGCTTCCCTGGGTCTTTGTCTTAGCTATGTAGTCCTGGGCAAGTTACTTCATTTACCTACGCCTCAGTTTTCTCGTCTATAATATAGGGATGATAGTACAAACCTTAAATAGTTGTATGGGGATAAAGTGCTTAAAATACTGACGGAGACAGGGTAAATCCTCTGTATTAGCTGCTCTTGTGATTATTATCACTGACATCTGACAGCGCGTGCACGGCCCGAGCTTCTCAATGAGGTGGGTGTGCAGGCTGTGGCTCCTTCCCCGGAGCTGGTGGTGTTTACACCGTAGCCATGGTGTTCCCTTCCGCACTGGGAAATTTGAGCTTTGCTGTAACACCTTCTATGGTTTACCAGCCTTGTGCAAAGTATATCTCAGAATGTGGGATTAGAAATGAACTTTGTCGAGGACATTGTTGGGAAATGGGGTTTTGGATCTTCTCTGGAAGCTCTTCGGTGTGATTGGGTGTTTGCCTCTTGGTGGGGGGGGGGGGCGGTGAGAGGGGAGGGACTGGTAGATTCCACTTCATTCCTTTAGGCCTTGGGTCCCCTGACAGGCTGACACTGTCTAGTCTCTGTGAGTGTGGAAGTGTATTTAAGGGCCCAGGGACCTGATCTTGTCTCCTTCTCCCCCATTCATTCATCTCTAGCAGATTGCTCCTCCCATTTGTAGGGTTTCCCTGGGCTGCACCCATTTGGTGTCTTTCTTCTCGGCAATTTAGTTTCTGTCTTCTGGAACTCCACAAATAAGAGTTCTGAACATGGAGCCCTAGGGAACCTCTTGAAATGTACACGAGGCTCTTGAAGCACAGCTGTTTATTTTTCCAGAGGTTTCCCCTTACATTGTATTCTCCATGAGGCCTGTGCCCCAGAAAAGTGAACTCTGAACTCTTGGTAGGGACGTGCAGGTTCTTGCTCCCAGTTACATCTCAATTCCCGAAAAATTGGGGGCTGCCCTTTGTGTCCCCTCCCAGAACACACTTTTCAGTGGGCAATACAGGTCAGCCTTGACTTGGTCAATTAGGGGAAAGAGAGGCAGGCTGTGAGGTTAGGGACGGTTGGCCTGTGGTGAGACCTTTAGGCTGGGATGCAATTCTTGAAAATTTGAGTTCAGGTTTTCAGAAGACTTCTCAGGACCTTTGCTCTTGCTGTTCCCTCTACCTAGCATGCTGTTCCATCACTTTTTCCAGGTCAGGAATTTTCTTGCCCTTTTGCTCAGATGTCTTCCCTTTTCAGATGGTTTTTCTAACCACTCTGTCCAAAGCAGCCCCTTCCCCCATTAGTTTCTGTCATACTCTTTCATTTTATTTTATTCATAGGGCTTGCCTGGGATGATCTTGTTCATGCATTGATTTCTGGGTGTATTGTGTACATCCACCCAGAAGAATGCAGTATTCAAGAGGGTAGAGGTGTGCTGTCCTGTTCAAACCTAACTCCTGGCTCATGGCTTATAGCAGGTGCCCAATAACTATCCTGAGTGAATGAACACCCATTGACTGAAGTGAGAAAAAAAAGAAGAAAGAAAATTAAATATTGGACCCATTTTCTTAATGGTTTATAAAAATCTTTAATTCATATCACTTCACTTGCACAGGTTGAAACTTAAGTGAAAATGAGATTTTTGTGGGGATTACAGGTGCCCATCACCACACCCGGCTAATTTTGCATTTTTAGTAGAGATGGAGTTTTGCTGTGTTGGTCAGGCTTGTCTTGAACTCTTGACCTCAGGTGATCCACCCAAAATTCTGGGGTTACAGGCATGAGCCACTGTACCTGGTGGAATTTTTTTTTTTGTTTGAAATAGGGTCTCGCTCTGTCACCCAGGCTAGAGTGCAACCTCTGCCTCTCGAGTTCAAGTGATTCTCCTGCCTCAGCCTCCCGAGTAGCGGGGATTACAGGCACCCGCCACCACGCCTGGCTAATTTTTGTATTTTTAGTAGAGATGGGTTTCACCATGTTGGCCAGGCTAGTCTTGATTGATCTCCTCACCTCGTGATTCGCCCACCTTGGCCTCCCAAAGTGCTGGGATTACAGGTGTGAGCCACCATACCTGGCCTGAAAATGAGATTTTTAATGTATGCATCTAATCTATTGAGTCAGTTCAAGTTTCGTCATGGAATAGTACCAGCATGGTGGATGGAGGGGGGTCTGCTATGGAAAGGTTTTGTGACAAGCTTTGCTTGCTTCTTTACTTTGATGAAAATTGTTTATTCGGTTATAAAAATGGGTACACATGTCTTTTTCTTTTTTGAGATAGGGTCTTGCTCTGTTGCCCAGGCTGGCATGCAGTGGCATGATCTTGGCTTACTGAAACATCTGCCTCTCAGGCTCATGCGATTCTCCCACCTCAGCCTCCTGAGTAACTGCAACTATGGGCACGCACCATCATGCCTAGCTAATTTTTGTATTTTTTTGTAGAGATGGGGTCTTGCCATGCTGCCCAGGCTGGTCTCGAATTCCTGGGCTCAAGTGATTACCTGCCTTGGCCTCTCATAGTGCTGGGATTACAGACATGAGCCACCATGCCAGGCCCATTTTTATTTTCTTAGGGAAAAAAGACTGGCAAGACTGTTACTAATTGAGGTAATATCTACACGTATCTTAGCCACTTAGCTCATTTGTTTCATTTATTCAAAAACATTTATGGAGAGAGGGCTACTCTGTGCCAGGTATTGCCCTGGTACTGACCACACAGCAGTCAAGGAAACTGACAGCATTCCTCCTTTGTGGAGTTTACATCGCAGTGGTGGAGATGGACAGTAAACAACAGAGACCAGTAATAAGCTGTGAGGGGGAGTGGCCAGTGTAATGGAGATGAAGCTGGGGAAGGAGATCCAGAGTGATGGGATGGAGGCAGAGCTGGCTTCCGTCAGAGGAGGTCTCTCTGAGGAGGTAGCACTGGGGCAGAAACTCAGATGAATGGGGAAGCAGCCTCATGGACAATTGCATGCAGCTTTATTCCATGCATATGGAGTCCAAGGTTGTGGTCAAACTCCCCAGTGTGGCCAGTCACCTCTTGAGCACTGGACATGGTCTATCTCACTGCAGAAGGGGAGGGAAAATGAGACAATGTAGGCAGAACTCTCCTCCTGTCCCCCAGATCCTGGCAGGTGGTTGGAGTAAGATCTTGGCATTGTGTGCTCTGATTGTCAACTAGAAGGCTGGTACCTACTTTACAGGGTGAGACCTGAGCGATGATGTGTTCTGAAACTGCCACCTGGGGAATGAACATGAGCCTAGGGGTCATTGCTGGAGTTATAATCCTGCACATTCTAAGACTTGCTCCACTGTACCTACCCTGGCGGTGGACTCCTTCCTCTTCTGTGTCATTTGATTACCTCACCTCATCACCTAGTGGCACTCACCTAAAGGGAAAGTAGTTACTTAGTGGGCTTTGACAAAAATAACAAAGAGATAGGCCAGACACAGTGGCTCACACCTGTAATCCCAGCACTTTGGGAGGTCGAGGTGGGTGGAACACCTGAGGTTGGGAGTTCGAGACCAGCCTGACCAACATGGATAAACCCCGTCTCTACTAAAAATACTAAATTAGCTAGGCATTGGTGGGTGCCTATAAATCCTAGCTATTCGGGAGGCTGAGGCAGAAGAATCGCTTGGATCCGGGAGGCAGAGGTTGTGGTGAGCCGAGATCGCACCATTGCACTCCAGCCTTGTCAACAAGAGCAAAACTCTGTCTCAAAAAAAGAAAAAAAAAAAACTCGAAGAGATGAAAATGTATAGGATCGGCGATCAGGAGATGCATGCTTCCCACTTTTTCCATTGATTGATCGATTGATTGATAAATTGATGTCATTTAATACAGTGTAAGGTTCCCGGGGGGCTAAGAGTATGAGATCTGGATTGTGTGACCTTGTGCCAGTAACTTAGCCTTTCTGAGTCTTGATTTCTTTGTCTGTGATATTGGGGAAGTGGTGTGACAGGGAGGCTTCTTGGAAAAAGTGATATCTAAGAAGATGCAGAAAGGAATGGCTACAAGTCACTCCCAGGGTGGAAGGGAGAACATAGCATGTGCAAAGGCCCAAACAGCTGCCAGACTTTCATAGGATGCTCACTGATTACAGGTGTGTGTGTGTGTGTCTGTGTGTGTGTGTGTGTGTTGGAATATACTGCAGAGAGGGACCTGACAAAGCAGCCCTCAATAAATGTCAGTTGGTTTGAACGGCTGCACCCTGTGCTGCTGGGCTCAGCACCTATATCCTCATACAGCCTCCACAACCATCCTGTGGCACAAGTCCTCTCATTATCCCCATCTTCCATATCAGGAAATTGAGGTGTGGAGTTATGAATAACTTGCTCACAACTGCCTTGCTGTATCGGGAGAGCTAGAGGTGAAAAAGGTCTTCCCAGATTTATTTGGGATGCAGCGATGTCAAGAAAGGTGGCTGTTTGTAAACATCTCTGATAGGTCTCACTTTGGTTGCACATCCCCATGAAATGTCAGTTCTAGGAGGGCATAGGCTGCTCCTGGCAGAACCCCTGGACCCTGGCATAATGCTCATGCACAGTGGGGTTTGTTGGGATGTTGGGTGGGTGACCCAAGGCCTCTGGGTAGCCATGGAACGAGGCTGGAAGAGTCTAGTGCCTTCATTTCCCAGGTGTCTCCTGACTTTTCCAAGGTGGACCTACAAGTCGAGGCAGAACTGGATATGGGGCCCAAGTCAAAACCTGAACGCTCCAGAAAAGGAGGCCGGGGTACTTGGCTGGAGTCGATCCCTGAGGGGCACGCAGCACTCTTGCAACCTGGCTCCTGAGTGCACTGTTCTGATTCATCTTCAGCCACACCCCACCACCAGTCATTCCTGGATGCTCTAACAGAGCCAAACCCCACAGTCACCCAGATACTGCAGAGGTTCACATCTTTGCTCCTGCTGTTCCCACTACTTGGGGTGCTCGTTCACACGCGGCCACTTTCACAGCTTCCCACGCTGCCCACCTCCAGTGGCTTTCTCTCTCTTTCCTTTCCTTTTGGCTAGAAACATAAAGAAATCCTGATTATACTCTTATTGAACACAAATGTAAACATATCAGAAGTTGTAGAGTAAAAAATAATTGCAGGTATAATGTGCTGAGATTTAAAAAAAAAAAAAAAGTTAAAAAATTCCACCTTTCCCATCCCAGGCTTCCTTCCAGAGAGAATGCTTGTGATCAACTGGGCATAGATTTCTCTTGCTTTTGTTTACAGGCATGGGTACCTGTGACTATCTTTAAAAACTAACATAGTGGGCTTATTTTGTGTGTATTGCTTACCAACTAATGTTTTTCTTTTTCTATTTATTTATTTAGAGATGGAGTCTCACTCTATTGTCTAGGCTGGAGTGCAGTGGTGCGATCTCAGCTCACTACAACTTCTGCCACCTGGGTTCAAGCAATTCTTCTGCCTAAGCCTCCTGAGTAGCTGGGATGACAGGCACTTGCCACCGTGCTGGGCTAATTTTTATATTTTTAGTAGAGATGGGGTTTCACCATGTTGGCGAGACTGGTCTTGAACTCTTGACCTTATGATCCACCTGCCTTGGCCTCCCAAAGTGCTGGGATTACAGCCGTGAACCACTGCATCCAGCCTCTTTTTATTTTTATTCTTTATTTTATTTTAATTTCATTTTTTGAGACGGAGTCTCACTCTGTTGCCCAGGGTGGATTTCAGTGGTGGCATCTTGGCTCAACGCAACCTCTGCCTCCTGGGTTCAAGTGATTCTCATGCCTCAGCTTCCCTAGTAGCTGGGACTATGGGTGTGTGCCACCACACCTGGCTGATTTTTTTGTATTTTTGGTAGAGACAGGGTTTTGCCATGTTTCCCAGGCTGGTCTTGAACTCCTGAGCTCAAGCAATCCTCCCTCTTCAGCCTCCTGAAGTGTTGGGATTACAGGCGTGAGCCACTGCACTGGCCTATATATATTATATTTTTAAATTCTTTATTTGGCCTGGACAGTGCTAACAAATCATGTTTTCCCATTTAGTTATGTCCAAGAGTGTTTTCTTTGTCCATATACATTTCTCCTCTCTTACGTGCCCTGGCTCTCCCCTCTCCCCAGGGAAGAGTACAGAAACTTCTGTGGACGTATGGTTTTATTTCTCTTGAATATATACCTAGCAGTGAAATTGCTGGGTATATGGTAACTCTATATTTAGCATTTTGAAGAACTGTCAGACTGTTTCCAAAATAGCTGCAGTGTTTTATGGTCCCACCAGCAGTGCATGAGGGTTCCAGTTTCTCCACATCCTCAACAGCACTTGTTATCCATCTTTTGATTATTGCCATCCTAAGTGGGTATGAAGTGGCATCTCACTGTGATTTTGATTTGCATTTCTCTGATGGCTAATGATGTTGTCCATTCTTTCATGTACTTATTGGCCATTTGTATATCTTCTTGGGAAAAAAGTATATTTGGTCTTTTATCCTTTTGTAAATTGGGTTGTATGTCTCTTTATTGAGTTGTAAGAGTTCTTTATATATTCTGAATTTTAGTCCATTATCAGCTATGATTTTTAAATATTTTTTGCCCATTCTGTGAGTTGTCTTTTCACTTTTCTGATGGTGTTCTTTGAAGTACCAGGTTTTAATTTTGGTGAAGTTTGACTTATCTATTTTTCTTGGGTTGCCTGTGCTTTTGGTGTCATACGTAAGAAACCTTTGCCTAATGCAAGGTCATGAAGACTTACGCCTATATGTGCTTTTTTTTTTTTTTTTTTTTTTTAGATGGAGTTTCACTCTTTCACCCAGGCTGGAGTGCAGTGGTGTGATCTCAGCTCACTGCAACCTCTGCCTTCTGGTTTCAAGTGATTCTCCTACATCAGCCTCCCAAGTAGCTGGGATTACAGGCATATGCCACCATGCCCAGCTGATTTTTGTATTTTTAGTAGAGACAGGGTTTCACCATGTTGGTCAGGCTGGTCTCAAACTCCTAACATCGTGATCCACCCACCTCAGCCTCCCAAAGTGCTGGGATTACAGGCATGAGCCACTACGCCAGCTGTATGCCTATATATTCTTATAAGAGTTTTATAGTTTTAGCTCTTAGATTTAGAACTTTGATCTATTTTGAGTTCATGTTTGTATGTGGTGTGAGGTAGAGGTCTAGCTTCATTTTTTGCATATGGAAATCCTGTTGTCCCCACACCATGTGTTGAAAAGACTCTTCTTCCCGATTAAATTGTCTTGACACTCTTGTCAAAAATCAATTTACTATAAATGTAAGCATTTATTTCTGTACTCTCTATTCTAGTCCATTCATCTATATGTCTATCCTTATACCAGTATTGCTGTCTGTACTGTCTTGACTACTATAGCTTTGTAGTAAGTTTTGAAATTAGGAAGTACAAGTCCTTCAACTTTGTCCTTTTTTTTGTTTGTTTTGTTTGAGACAGTTTCTTGCTCTGTCACCCAGGTGTGCAGTGGCACAATCACAGCTCACTGTAGCTTTGACCTCCTGGGCTCAAGAAATCCTCCCACCTCAGCCTCCTAAGTAGCTGAGTTGGGAGGATTGCTTGAGTACAGATGTGTGTTCTGATTACTGAGTACAGATGTATGCAACCACACCCAGCTAAGTTTTAAATTAAATTAATTTTTTTTTTTTTTTTTTTTTTTTTTAGCCACTGGGTCTGGCTATGTTACCCAGGCTGGTCTCAAACTCCTGGGCTCAAGCAATCCTCCCACCTTGGCCTGCCAAAGTGCTGGGATTACAGGTGTGAGCCACTGTACCCAGCCTGCCCTTCTTTTTCTAGATTATTTTAGCTATTCTGGATCTCCCTATGAATTTTAGGATCAGCTTATTAGTTTCTGCAAAAAGGCAGCTGAGATTTTGATGGACTTTGTATTGACTCTGTAGATCACTTGGGGAGTTTTGCCATCTTAGCAATATTAAGTATGGAACCTGATTTCCTTTTCGCTGGGGCTACTGTTCAATCAGCTTCCCTAGTCGTTGAGTCTTCTGAGGAGGCATTCTGAGACCCATCCATCAAGCTGCCCAGACAAAAATCCAGGGATGTAAGCACCTCTATTCCTTGTGGAAGAAAGTAACACAGTGTATTATCGTGTCTAATTTAAGGCTTGAATAAGACATTTAACTCCAGAATTTGTGAAA
The DNA here is from genome assembly GCA_963573385.1 of Cacajao melanocephalus. Classification (NCBI taxonomy): domain Eukaryota; kingdom Metazoa; phylum Chordata; class Mammalia; order Primates; family Pitheciidae; genus Cacajao; species Cacajao melanocephalus. Next base: position 16,937 of record CAUYLG010003931.1, read on the forward strand.
TGGGAGTGCATCTGGCACTGGTCACACATATGACAGATCTGGCTTTGCTTCATGCTGAGGATGGGACAGAGATCTCTAAGATACTCCCATAACCCCTTGCTTCATGCCTTGAGAAATGTGGTGGGAATTGGGAGCCCCCACTGCCCTGGAGACACCAGGTGGCGGTAGGAGAATTGGAGCCAGGCTCCATTTTAACTTGTTTTATCTGTTGGGCAAAGGGATAGGATTTCAGTTGGGGAAAGAGTTCTGCTACTGAAACAATCTTTGCTCCTCTCCACGAATTCACTTACATCATAGTTTGAAGAATGGAATAAAAATAAAAAGGGAGTAATATCACATATTAGAAGTTTAGTTTAGGCCAGGTGCAGTGGCTCATGCCTATAATCCCAGCACTTTGGGAGGCTGAGGTGGAAGCATTGCCTCAGGCTAGGAGTTTGCAGCCTGGGCAGCAAAGCGAGACTCTATTTCTACAAAAAATTTAAAAATTAGGTGGGGCGCGGTGGCTCACGCCTGCAATCCCAGCATTTTAGGAGGCCGAGGCAGGCAGATCACAAGGTCAGGAGTTGGAGATCAGCCTGGCTAACATGGTGGAACCCTGTCTCTACTAAAAAAACACAAAAATTAGCTAAGCATGGTGGAGTGTGCCTGTAATCCCAGCTACTCAGGAGGCTGAGGCAGGAGAATTGCTTGAACCTGAGAGGTAGAGATTGCAGTGAGCTGAGATTGCACCATTGCCCTCTAGCCTGGGCGACAGAGCAAGACTCCATCTCAAAAAAAAAAAAAAAATTAGTTGAGTGTGGCGGCACACGTCTGTAGTCCCACATACTTGGGAGGCTAAGGTGGGAGGATAGTTTGAGCCCAGTTGTTTGAGGCTGCAATGAGCCATGATCACACTACTGCACACCAGCTTGGCAGCAGGGCAAGACCCTGTCTCAAGAGAAAAAAAAGCTTAGTTTACACCCCGACATGTACTTATGTGTTCCAGATGTAATGCGCTGGCACAGCACAAATACATGATTTTATTTTCAAGAAAGAAGGAACAAAAAATGAAACGCCTGTATTTGTATCACTTGGAATCTTGTTCTCCACACTTTAAGAACAACCTAGGAAACTACATTTGAAACTTCAAATTCATTTATACCTCAACTCAGCTGGGGTGAGGAGCTCCCGTTTTAAACAAACAATATGTGTGTGTGTGTGTGTGTGTGTTTGTGTGTTTGAGAGAGATTAGAGTTATTTTTTGCAGTTGTTTCAAAAAGCAATTTTAAAAAACACTAATTTGGACTGAGTCTTTAGTTTGTTTCTGGGAGGGGAGAAAGTTACATGCAATAGAATATATGTTTTGAGGTCTTCAAAATCTCAGATCTTTTGCTTAGCCGATTCCCTTTACTTAAGTTGTTGGAACAGGCGGTTCGTAGGGATTTTGTTTCCATCTTTTAGTGAGGGGGGTGTGTGCATGTGTGTGCACATGGAAAGTTAGGGGAAAAACACAGTGATACAACTTAACCCCAAAACAAGGAAGCATGTTATACAGTTGAGGTTTGGTGCTGCAGCTCTTGCCCAGTCTCAGAAGGTGCAGCTTGGCTGACCTTGTGTGACCTCTCTCTATGACACATCTCCCAAGGGGGTGGGGAGGACTGTTTCTCTCAAGCATGGCTTTGGTTTTATAAAAGCCCTGTGCAGTCATGCAAACTCAAATGGTTTTCTTAACAAATCACTCACATTTCATGTGTTTTGGGCTGGGCAGGGCTTTGCTAATCCTTGGCCAGCATTGTGAGTCAGAAATTATTTAAATGACTGCCTGAGTCCTTTTGAGGAGAGAAAGTTGGCAAGTTAATTTAGGGAGGTGCAGGGACTCTTAAACAGCACTGCAGTAAGTGAGCGGCAGTGCTGATTAATGCGTTAGAAGCTCTATTTTATTGTGATAATAAATGCTAGTGAAGAAAATGAACATATTACCTTACATATTACCTTTTAGAGTGGGATAAGACTGATGATGCTACCAGATTTTATTGAGCATTTATTATGTGGTGGATTATGGTGGCTTCTCCTATGTTTTTGACCGTTACCTATTGTAAAAAATAGACTGCAACCTGGTAACCTGATTGTGTGTGTGTGTGTGTGTGTTGCGTGTGTGTGTGTGTACGCGCATATCTGAATTGTCTGGTGAAATGATAGTTACCTTATGCCTACCTAGTGTCCTCTGGGCTCAAGTGATCCTCTTGCCTTGGGCTTTAGAGTAACTGGCACTACAGGTGCATCCCACCATACCGGCTAATTTAAAAAATTTTTTTGTAGAGACTGGGTCTCACTATGTTATCCAGGCTGGTCTCAAACTCCTGGGCTCAAGTGATTCTCTGGTCTCAGCCTCCCAATGTGCTGGGATTATAGGTGAATGTAGCCTAAAGTTGCATTTGAAAACAAATATATCTGTTATGATGGCTTTGATCAATGTACAGACAAATGTTATTCTTTTCTGGGTTGCTGTATTTTGTGGGTTTTTGTTTGTTTTTGTTTTTTTGTTTTGAGACAGAGTTTCGCTCTTGTCACTCAGACTGCAGTGCAATGGCATGATCTCAGCTCACCGCAACCTCCACTTCCCAGGTTCAAGCAATTCTCCTGCCTCCGCCTCTGGAGTAGCTGGGATTACAGGCATGTGCCACCACGCCCAACTAATTTTTTGTATTTTTAGTACAGACGGGGTTTCTCTATGTTGGCCAGGCTGGTCTTGAACTCCCATCCTCAGGTGATCCAGCTGTCTCGACCTCCCAAAGTGGGTTTGTTTGTTTGTGTGTTTGTTTTTAAATCTTGGCTCACTGCAACCTCTGCCTCCCAGGTTCAAGTGATTCTCCTGCTCAGCTTCCTGAGTAGCTGGGACCACAGGTGTGTGCCACCACGCCTGGCTGATTTTTTTTTAATTTTTTTTGTATTTTTAGTAGAGACAGGGTTTCACCATCTTGGCCAGGGTGGTCTCGAACTCCTGACCCCGTGATCCCCCAGCCTTGGCCTCCCAAAGTGCTGGGATTACAGGCATAAGCCATTGTACCCGGCCTTTAACATATTTTTATTCTTCTAGTGACTTGCAATTTCAGGCAAGTACAGGTTCTTACAGACAATTTCTACTGGAAAATCCCTTTTTTGGGTGTGTTAGGGTTTGGAGAGAAACAGAACCAATAGGAATTATGTCAATCAATCACTTATCTATCTATTGAGATGTTGACTTTAAGGAATTGGATCATGTGATTGTGGAGGCCGGGTGAGTCCAAAATCTGCAAGGTAGGCTGGCAGGCCGGAGACCCAGGGAAGAGTTGCAGTGACTCCAAAGGCGATCTGAGCAGAATTCCTTCCTACTCAGGGAGGTCAGTCTTTTTCTATTAAGGTTTTTAGCTGATTTGATAAAGCCCACCACATTATGGAGAATAATCTGCTTTACTCTAAGTCCGCTGATTTAAATATTAATCTCATCTTAAAAAATACCTTCACAGAAATGTCTGTAATATTTGACCAAATAGCCTGGTCACCATGGTCTAGCCAAGTTGACACAAGAAATTAATCACCACAGTGAGTAAGATACTGTTTGAGGTTGTTCAGAAGAAAGGAAAAAGGAGAAAGGCCGGATGCCGTGGTTCAGCCCTGTAATCCCAGCACTTTGGGAGGCTGAGGCGGGCAGATCACTTGAGGTCAGGAGTTTGAGATCAGCGTGGCCAACATGGTGAAACCACGTCTCTGCTAAAAATACTAAAAATTAGCCAGGCATGGTGGCAGGCACCTGCAATCCCAGCTATTCAGGAGATTGAGGCAGGTGAATCTCTAGAACCCAGGAGGTAGAGGTTGCAGTGAGCCAAGATGATGCCACTGCACCAGCCTGGGTGACAGAGTGAGACTCTGTTTCAGAAAAATAAAAAAAAAGAAAGGAAAAAGGCAGTGGTTGGAAGTGGGAGTGTACTATTGATACAGGTAGGAGAACATTTCGGAAAGAACTCCCTCCCCTTTGATTGACTGCAAAATAAGTCCCTCCCTTGTTCTCTTGCGATTACAGGTGGACAGCATGGGTTGGCAGATTGGCAGTGGGGGTGCAGAGTTTCTTGTTCTGATTGAAAGGATTTTTTCTGACATTTTAGGGTTTTGTTTGTTTGTTTGTTTTTGAGACAGAGTGTCACTATGTTGCCCAGTCTGGTCTCAAACTCCTGGCCTCAAGTGATCTTCCTGCTTCAGCCTCCTGAGTAGCTGGGATTGCAGGTGTGAGCTACTGTGCCCAGCTCTTAGATTTCATTTTAAGACTGAAGACCTGAGAGTTCATGGGCCTAACTAATGCCATCTATCTGTAGCGAATTGGTGCATGCTCTGTAGATCTAGCTATGGGGGGCTGTGTGTGTTAATGCAGCATTTGTGACTCGGCATTTGTAACTCAGCCATGATGTGGATGACCTTGCCTCTCCTGTTCCACAAGCTACCACATAGCTGTGGTGGGTCAGTGGCCGCAGAAACGATTGGTATCTGGGACTCTCTGGGTGAGAACTCAGCCTGTATGAGAACATGGTATTCAGAAGACATTAAATATTTATTATAGTTCTTATTTTATTTTATATTTATTGAGGTATAATTAACGTATCATAAAATTGACTCTTGAAGTATCCAATCAGTCTTTTAGCACATTCGTAAGGTGGTGAAATTTTACCACTAGTTCCAGAATATATCATCCTAAAATACAATTTTTCTTTTGCAAGTAGTTTATTTTTTTGCTTGTTTTTTTTTGTTTTTTGTTTTGAGATTGAGTCTCACTCTGTTGCCCAGGCTGAAGTGCAGTGGCACAATCTCGGCTCACTGCAACCTCTGCCTCCCAGGCTCAAGTGATTCTCCTGCCTCATCCTCCCTAGTAGCTAGAACTACAGGTGTGTACCATCACACCCAGCTAATTTTTGTATTTTTAGTAGAGATGGGGTTTCACTGTGTTAGCCAGGCTGGTCTCAAACTCCTGACCTCAAGTGATTGGCCTACCTCAGCCTCCCAAAATGCTGGGATTACAGGCGTAAGCCACCTCACCTGGCCTTTTGCAAGTAATTCCAACATTTAAGAATATGGCCTTCTGGATCAGTCCCATCAGCAAATAAACATGCAGTTATTTCTTCTAATTTTAAAACGACAGAACCTTCTCTCTACCCTATTTCTCCCTCCAGTTATACACCTGTTTCTTTTCAGTTTAGAGCAAAACTTGAAAGAATTGTCTGGACTTGCTAACTCTAATTTTTTGCCTTCCATTGTCTCTCAAACAAATTGTGATAAGACACACACAAAGCAAAATGTACTGTGTTGACTATTTCTAAGTTTTCAGGTCAGTGGTGTTGTGTATACTCACATTGTTGTGCAACCAATCTGCAGAGTTTTTAATCTTGTGAAACTGAAACGCTGTACCCATTAAACAGTAACCCCCATTCCCTCCTGCCCCCACCCCCCGGCGACCACCATTCTACTTTCTGTCTCTAAATTTGACTGCTCTAGATACCTCATATAAGCGGAATCATGCAGTATTTGTCCTTTTGTGCCTGGCTTATTTTACTCAGCATGATGTCCTCAAGGTTCATCCATGTTGTAACACACGCCAGAATTTCCTTCCTTTAGGCTGGGCATGGTGGCTCATGTCTGTAATCCTAGCACCGAGGAGGCGGGTGAATCACTCGAGCCCAGGGGTTCAAAACCAGCAACATGGTGATACCCCATCTACAAAAAAATACAATTTTCTGGGCATGGTGGCATGTACCTGTAATCTCAGTACTCAGGGGCTGAGGAGGGAGGATCGCTTGAGCCAGGGAGGTTGAGGCTGCAGTGAGCCGTGATCATGCCGCTGCATTCCAGCCTGGATAACAGAGGGAAACCTTGTCTCAAAAAAAAAAAAAAGGAAGAGTTTCCTTCTTGGTTTTTGGTTTTCTGTTTTCTTTTTGAGAAGGGGTCTCACTCTGTCACTGATTGCTGCAGTGACACAATCTCAGCTCACTGCAGCCTCTGCCTCCCAGGCTCAAGCAATCCTCTGACCTCAGCTTCTGGGGGTAGCTGGGACCACAGGCATGCATCACTATGTCTGACTAATTTTTTGTATTTTTGGTAGAGGCAGGGTTTTGCCATGTTGCCCAGGCTGGTCTCGAGCTCCTGAGCTGAGGTGATTCACCTACCTTGGCCTCCCAAAGTGCTGGGATTAAGGTTTGAGCCAGGATACCTGGCATAGAATTTCCTTCGTTTTTAAGGCTGAATGTTATTCAGTTGTATGCATATGACACATTTTGTTCAACCATTCACCTGTCATGGACACTGGGTTGCTTCCACCTTTTGGCTATTGTGAGTAATGCTGATATCCAATTCTCTTTTGAGCCTCTCATTTCAGGCAGGCTTGGCTCCCGCTCCGCTCTCCCCAAACAGCTCTTCCCGAGGTCTCCAGCGAGTGCCTGGTTGCCCATCCCAGTGGCCTGTTCTCTGGTGCCATCCTCCCTGGCTGCTAGCAGTGTTTGATGGAGTTGGTCATCTTCTCTTCCTTGAGGCCTTTTCTCTCTTGCCTTCCCAAATGCCTCGCCCTCCTGACCCTCTTCCCACATCTCTGCTAAGGAGCACCCCAACCTCCTGGTTGCTCAGGCTCAACACCTGGGGATCATATTTGACTCTTGCATCTCTCTTCCCCACCCTTGTCAAAAGACCTCACCGTGTATTTTCTCAAAATGTATCTGGGGTGTGGCTGCTGCTCCCCTCCTGCTCCTACCACCCTCTAGGTCATTCTCCCCTCCCACCTGAATGACTGCAACCTCCCAGCCTCTGTCCTTACCTCCTTTCAGCTTGTTCTCAACTCAGAGCCAAAGGGAACCCTCTGAAGGGTTGGCCACTTCTCTGCTCAAAGCCCTCAAATAGTTCTCATTTCACTGCCACAAAAGCCAAAGCACTTAGGGTGGCTGCAAGGCCCCATGTGATCCGGCCGCATTTCCTCTCTGACTCCTCTCTTACTTTGCTCTTCCCCCTCATGACGCCACTCCAGCCACATCCCCTCCACGCTGTTCCCTGCGTGGGCGCCTCAGGGCCTTTGCACCTGCTATTCCCACGGCCCAAAATGCTCCTCTCCCAATGTCTGCAGAGCTTGGTCTCTCATTTCCTTCAGCCTTCCCTGGTCATGGGATCTAAACTGTTACCGCTACATCCCAACTTCCCCTCTGCCTTCATTGCTTTTTCTCCTTACACTATCGATATCCAATATAAGGTGTATTTTGCTTATTTCTCTTGATTGTCATCTGCCTCCCCCAATAGAACGTGAATTCCATGAGGGATTTTCCTTCTGTTGTGTTCCCTGTCATAACGCCAGCACCTTGCCTGGCACAGACAATAAATATTTGTTGAACCCGTAAAGAAAACTTTGGTAAACAGAGATTAAAAGCCATTTATGATTCTTCTATTATGATATAATTCTTGCCTATCTTTTTCTTACCTGTGAATTTTTACATATGTGTATGTATATGTGTGTGTATGTTTGGGGAGTGTGTGTGTGTGTGTGTGTAGGCAGAGAGAGAGTAAACGTGAGTCCTGGTGTTCCCACCAGATAGTCCTGCTTGTTAAACAGTGACATAGTGTTTTGCTGAGTGGCTGAAGCCACTTTATTTAACCTTGTTTTGTTCAGCTATTGGGCAGCTTCCAATCTTTTGCTGTTGTAGATTACGCAGCATCTGTGCTGGGCACTTGCCCTGCTTCCTTCCCTCTTCCCTGAAAGGCTCCCCCATGCTCCTGAGCCCAGCCTGAGCCCGAGTGGGGGCTGTGGCTCAGGCTGGGCCTATCATGGTTCCCTCCCCCTGGCTCTGGTGGCAGGTCTGGGACTAGACACAAGCCAGCCATGCCAGGCCGTGGGCTTCCTCGAGGTCATCCTAACCCACTCAGAAGTGGCAGAGAAGGTACTTAAAGGCACTCACCCAGTGCTAGAGCAGTGAGGACTGGCCCAGCATGTGGAGTGGTGACAGTTGAGGGGAGGGTGGGGCACATAGTCTTTGGATCTGGTCACATGACTCTTGGAGCGGCTCCAGGGACCTTCCTACAAATCCCCTTTCTCACCCATCTAGATGAAGTTGGGTTTCTCCCTGCAAGCAGCAAGTCTAGACTGACCCAGTCCAGCGGGGCGTCCCCGCCCCACTCTCCTTTTTCAGTTGGTCTTTAGTCCAGAGCAAGGAAAAGTGTGGAAACCCTCCTGAAGGCATTATTCAGGGCAGAAAATGCTTGTAGGCAGAGCAGCACCTTGTTTGTGTCACAACCAGTGTAACAATTTAAATCTGAACCTTTGGGGGCTCAGATGCTGATGCTGTCATCTGAGAAGGAGGACCTCTCTCACCTCAGTTTCTTCATCGGTAAAATGGGGATGCAAATAATTGTACCCCACCTCAGGGAGTTGTTTTCAGGACTAAATGAGTTAATAAAAATTCTTAGAGTGGTGAATAACACAGGATGAGAGAGTGCTCATTGAGAGTTAGCTGTGGTGGCTGCCAGAATCCTAAAAGTGTAACAGGAGTTAAACATGGAGGTACCCCATAGTCCAGCAATTCCACATCGGGGTATTTACCCAAAGAATGAAAGCAGAGACCCAGCAATTCCACATCCAGGTATATACTGAAAGAATGAAAGCAGAGACCCAAACAGATACTGGCGTTTCCCATGTTCACAGCAGTGTTATTCACAATAGCCAAAAGGTAGAAATAACCCAAATGTCTATTGACAAATGAATGGATTAACAAAATGCAGTATGTACATACAATATTATTTAGCTTTAAAAAGGAAGGAATTTCTGGTTGAGTGGGTGGCTAACACTATCATCCTGGCACTTTGGGAGGCCAAGATGGGAGGAGCTCTTGAGCTCAGGAGTGTGAGGTTGCAGTGAGCTAAGATTGTGCCACTGCACTCCAGCCTGGGTGACAGAGCCAGACCCCACTGCCAAAAAAAAAAAAGAAGGAATGTTTGACACATGCTACGACATGACTGAGCCATGAAAGCATTACACTACATGAGAAAAGCCAGTCATAAAAGGACACTCACAGGGGGTACCTGGAATAGCAAATTTAGAGAGAGAAGTTATTGCTACAGTAGGGGCTGGGCGAGGGCAGGTGCGGAGGAGTTACCACTGAATGGATTGCCAGTTTCTGTTTAGGAGGAGGGCAGAGTCCTGGAAAAGGATAATGGTGAGAGTTGTACACGGTGCACGTGCTTGATGCCACTGCGCTGCACACTTGAAAACGGTGACAGTGGTGTGTTTTACATTTCACCACAATAAAAAAAGTGGAAGAGGAGTTGGAGTGTACTCCAGCGACCCTCCTGGACTTTTTCTTTATAGATTGAAATTACATAAAAATGTAGCACAATGAAAAAACAGGCATAGGTCAAAAAATAATTGGTGGTGGTGTGTGCCCGTGTGTGTGTGTGTGTGTGTGTGTGTGTGTGTGTGGTGGAGGCTGGTAAACTACCCACAAGACACCAGAGGCTCCCTGTGAGGTCTGACACTGCAGGCTGGGATCTGACACTGCAGGAAGAGAGGGAGGAGATGAGGGAAAGGTAAGCCTACACAGAGTTTTCTCAGTGACCCTGTGGGCAGGGCAGTCAGAACTCTGGGTCACATGGACCCAACCCAGGACCAGAGCCCATGTGAGTCACAGGTCCACTCCCAGCAAACAAAGGGATATGCCAGGGAGGGGCTGGGTTGTGACTCAGAGGCTGCTGCTGCTGTAAGCTTCCTCCAGGAACCCCATCTTTTCCAGTCCCTGATTCTGACTCCTGCTGTGGGGCTGGGGACCAGTGTACCCCCTTCCTGGGCAGGTTCTCTCCTGCAGAACCTAGAGTTTTTTGCAGCTGTTTTTTGAGAACAAGTAGCAGCAGCTATACTGTTTAAGTGCTTGCTGCATACAGGCCCTGGGCTAAGTTCTTTTTTTTTTTTTTTTAGACAGAATCTTGGCTCTGTCGCCCAGGCTGGACTGTGGCACAATCATGGCTCACTGCAGCCTTAACATCCCAGGCTCGAGAGATCCTCCCACCGGGACTGTAGCTGCACACCACCAAGCCCAGCTAATTTTCAAGTTTTTTTGTAGACATGGGGTCTTGCTCTGTTGCCCTGGCAGGTCTTGAACTCCTAGGCTCAAGTGATCCTCCCACCTCAGCCTCCCAAAGTGCTGGGATTACAGGCATAAGCCACCACGCCTGGTCCCTCACTTCATCTTTTTAAAGCCTCACTGTCACCCCAATAGGGAGTCATTTCAGTCTCACAGAAGAGGAAATGGGCTTCTGGAGGGAAGCGGCTTGCCTGAGGCTGTATGGGTGGCAGATAGCAGAACCAGACTTATCACTGATGACAGCAGAACCTATCACTGATGAAGGAGCCTGGACCTGTAATCTTGCTGTTCCCACCCGCTCCCCCGCCCACTCATACACACACATGGAAGAATAGACTCCAAAATGTGACTTATCTCGAGGCCAAGCTTGTCTAACATGTGGGCTGCAGGCTGCATGTGGCCCAGCACGAATTCATAAACTTTCAAAAAACATTATGAGATCTTTTTTGCATTTTTTTTAGTACATCATTTACCATTAGTATTCGTGTATTTTATGTGGGGTCCAAGACAATTCTCCTTCCAGTAAGGCCCAGAGAAGCCAAAACGTTGGACGCCCTTGCTCTAGGCTTAAAGACAAGGCTTAACATTTTTTTCCTTGTGCTTATGAAATAATTTAGAAAATACAAGTAATGAATATCATTTATGGTAAAAAAGGCATAGTTAAGTATGATTGCATGTGAGCATTTCAAGTTGTTATTTTTATGCATACTTTTGGGACTTTGAGGGGCAGGTGACATCAGACAAACCCATTGGGTACGAGTATCACTCCTTGTGCTGGATCCTGAGAGCGTCACAGTCTGCGACAGTTTTGTCCAATGTATGTAAAACTGTAATGGCATTTCAAAAAAGACCAGACTGATTTAGAAAAAGTTCCCATAAATGTGAAAATAGACAAAATAGGTATACTGTAGATTGGCCCTTGAAGGAGCAAGTGGTAATACTAATTTCCAAGGCATTCCTTGTTTTTCTGTGTAAAAGGTGACATGTCTTATTTTATGGAAAGAAATATGCTCTTTCAAGATTTATTTACTTATTTATTTTTTGAGACAGAATCTCGCGCTGTCATCCAGGCTGGAGTGCAATGACATGATCTTGGCTCACTGCAACCTCTGCCCCCCGGGATCAAGCGATTCTCCTGCCTCAGCCTCCTGAGTAGCTGGGACTGCAGGCGTGCGTCACCATGCCCAGCTAATTTTTTCTTATCTTTAGTAGAGACGGGGTTTCACCATGTTGGCCAGGATGGTCTCGAACTTCTGACCTCGTGATCTGCCTGCCTTGGCCTCCCAAAGTGCTGGGATTACAGGCATGAGCCATCGCACCTAGCCCTGTTTTAAGATTTTGATTTGAAAGAGATTGTGGGAAATATGCAACCTTCTCTTACTTTACAGTCAGCTCTTGGTGAATGTGGCAATGGCAAGGACAGGACTGAGGAGTTAAAGCCCAATCAGTATGAGGAAAAGGAAAGTCACTTTAGACAGTAGTTTCAGTTGCGTCTGAAATTTTATCAGAGTTGCTAACTTGGTGGCAAAACTGACTGACTTATTTAGGTGGCCCCTCCTCAGCTCTCCCTTGTCTGTCTAGTATCGACAGTAAAATCAATGAGAGCAAGAATTAAGCCCCCACTTTATCTGTTATAGTAGGAGGCAATCATTCATTCACTTACTTTATATCACTCAAGTATGTATCAAGTGATATGATGGCTGGAATTCATGTCACTGGGTGGGGTGTAGAAGAAATAATATTGGAAATGAGTTGACCACTGAAGTTGTATGATGTATGGCACAGGGGGTACCTTATATTCTTTCGATGTTTGTATGTATTTAAACTTTTACATTTAAAAAAGTTTGGCCAGATGCGGTAGCTCACGCCTGTAATCCCAGCACTTTGGGAGGCTGAGACAGGCAGATCACCTGAGGTCAGGAGTTCAAGACCAGCCTGGCCAACATGACGAAATCTTGTGTCTACTAAAAATACAAAAATTAGCCGGGTGTGATGGCGTATGCCTGTAATCCCAGCTACCCAGGAGGCCGAGGCAGGAGAATCACTGGAACCTGGGGGACAGAGGCTGCAGTGAGCCAATATTGTGCCACTGTACTGCAGCCTGGGCAACAGAGCAAGACTCCATCTCAAAAAAAAAAAAACAGTTTGTATGGGGGTGTGGGGGTGGGTGTGGGTGCGGGTGTGACTTACCCTGGGCCAGACCCTGTGCTAGGTGCTGGGGAGGCCTTGGTGGCCAACACAGGCTCAGACTCTACCCTACCAGAGTCAACAGATAAGACTCACTGAGGAAACAGATACTAATCAAATAGTCACATGAATGCAAGTAAAACTATAGTTGGGATGAGTGCTGAGAAATCCTGAGCAGAAAAGCAGAAACCTAGACGGGTGCGGGGGCTCACGCCTATAACCCCAGCATCTTGGGAGGCTGAGGCAGGATAAGCACTTGAGGTCAGGAGTTCAAGACCAGCCTGGCCAACATGGGGAAACCCCGTCTCTAATAAAAATACAAAAATTAGCCAGGCAAGGTGGCATGCACAGTTAGTCCCAGCTACTCTGGAGGCTAAGGCAGAGAACTGCTTGAGCCCAGGAGGCGGAGGTTGCAGTAAGCCAAGATCATGCCATTGCACTCCAGCCTGGGTGACAGCGAAACTCCATTAAAAAAAAAATGCAAAAACCTGCCGTGTAGACCCCATTTTACCCAGGATCATAACAAGACTAAGAGTCCTCAGCTGGAGGTACTACCAAGTGGGCAGGTGGAATGACAGCCTGCTTGTGTTTAGACCTAAAGGAAAAGATGTGTGTGTGTAGGCCTGCATAGTCAAGGCCGAGAGGAGCCTTTGTGTTTTGTTGCCTACTTGAACCATGGTGGGATAGAAGGATTTCAAGGTGGACCACGTGACTGAATGCCCTTCAATCCCAAAGTCTTTTGTGGTGCATCAACCTCATCAAAGACATTGTGGTGCATGTTCAAGATAACTGAGGCCAGGGGTTTGAGACCATGCCCAACATGGGCAACATAGCAACACCCTGTCTCTATAAGAAACTAAAAAGAGAAAAAGAAAAGAAAAGATAACCAATTCTGCTTAGAAAAAATCCACATTTCTTCTTGCCCTTTCCACTCCTTATCATGCCTTCTGGCCTCATGGATGTTCCAGCTATGTCCCAATTCCTTTCTTTGCTTGCTCAGCCTCTGAGTCTACTGTTCCTCCTGTCCAGAATGCTTTTGCCCCTTCTCTTAGGGCCAGCTCCCTCCCATATCTAGGTTTTGGCTCAAATGTTGCAGGGAGGCTCCCCATGATTACTTTTCCCTGAATACTTTCTCCACTCTCATTTTTTATTGGTCTCTTCCCCAGGCTGTGAGCATGGTGACAGTAGGGGCTATGTCTGTTCATATTCTGTGGCCTCCCTAACTCCCAGCCCATAGAGGGACACAGTGCCCAGTAGATCTAACAACAAGGTGCTGTATTACCTTGTCCCTATTCATATTCCTACCTAATCATTTTGCATTTTAGAAGGATTTTGACTCATGAACAGTTGTCAAAATGGACTTACAGAAAGTTGTAGAAGCTTTATATAAGGTGGGAGTTTGTGTCCTAAAATTCTCTCAAACAGTAGGGATGTGTATTGGAATTCTGTTGGGCTTCAGGGACGAGGTAGAATCAGAGGCTTCTAGAGGATCCCAATAAAGGATTGGAGTGTCAGGGAAGCTGCACCTTCCTCTGGAGGTAACAGAAATTGGTAACAGAGATTGGTCTTTTTTATGTGCCTGGTTTGTGGTCACAGCTGACAGGACTTTACCCTAAATGAACATCCCAGCCACTCCTACCTCACACCATACACAAAAATAATTAAAGATAGATTGAGAACCTAAATGTGCAAGGCAAATCAATGGAGTTTCTAGAAGATAAGAATATCTACATGAGATCAGGCTAGGCACAGTTTTTTTAAGTAAGACACAAAAAGCATAAAGGGGCTGGGCTTGATAGCCCACACCCATAATCCTAGCACTCTGGGAGGCCAAGGCAGCGGATCACCTGAGGTCAGGAATTCAAGACCAGCCTGGCCAACATAGTGAAACCTCATCTCTACTAAAAATAGAAAAATTAGCCAGGCTTGGTGGTATGCGCTTGTAGTCCCAGCTACTCAGGAGGCCGAGGCAGGAGAATCACTTGAACCCGGGAGGTGGAGGTTGCAGTGAGCCGAGATCGTGCCACTGCACTCCAGCCTGGGCGAGAGTGAGACTTTGTCTCAAAAAAAAAGCATAAAGGAAAAAGCTTATAAATCAGATTTCATTAAAATTTAGAGCTCTTGGCCAGGCACGGTGGCTTACGCCTGTAATCCCAGCACTTTGGGAGGCCGAGGCAGGTGGATCAGAAGTCAAGAGATCGAGACCATCTTGTCCAACATGGTGAAACCCTGTCCCTACTAAAAATACAAAAATTAGCTGGGTGTGGTGGTGCATGCCTGTAGTCTCAGCTACTCATGAGGCTGAGGCAGGAGAATTGCTTGAACCCGGGAGGTGGAGGTTGCAGTAAGCCAAGATCATGCCACTGCACTCCAGCCTGGCAACAGAGCAAGACTGTCTCAAACAAACAAACAAAACTCTTTATCAAAAGACACTATTGAGAGAGTGAAAAGGCAAGCTGCAGTCAGGGAAAATATACTTAAAATACATATGTCCAACAAAGGATTTCTATCCAGCATATATAAAGAACTTCTACAAACCAATAAGAAATCGACAACACAATTTTATTTACAAAAAAAATTTTTTTGAGTTGGGGTCTTACTCTGTCACCCAGGCTGCAGTGCAGTGGTATAATCTTGCCTCACTTCAACCTCCACCCTGCTAGGCTCAAGCGATGCTCCCACCTTGGTTTCCCGAGTAGCTGGGACCACAGGCATGCACTACCACACCCAGCTATTTATTTATTTATTTATTTATTTAATTTTATTTTATTTTATTTTTTGCAGAGATGGGGTTTTGCCATGCTGCCCAGGCTGGTCTCGAACTCCTGGGCTCAAGCGATCCACCCACCTTGGCTTCCCAAAGTGCTGGGAAGTGCTGGGTACAGGTGTGAGCCACTGTACCCACCTGACAATCCAATTTTAAAAGGATAAAAGACTTGAGCAAGCATAGCACCAAAATGAATATCCAAATGGCCACAGAAACATTTGGAAAGATGCTTAACCTCAGGAGTCACCAGATAAATAAAAATTTAACTACAAGAAGACACTACTATATACCCACCAGAAAGACTAAAATTAAAAAGACTCACAAAGTGTTGGTGAAGATATGGTGCAACTGGAACTCACACTGCTAGTGGGAGTATGAATTGGTATAACCATTTTGGAAAATTGTTTTGATAGCATCTACCCAAACTTAACAGATGCCTACCTATGCGGCAGCAATTCCACTCTTAGACATATACCCAAGAGAAGTGAATGTGTCTGAGCACCAGAAGACTTGTACACAAATGTTCATAGCACCTTTGTTCATAATTACCAAAAAGTGGAAACAACCCAAATGCCCATCAGTAACCATATGGATAAGTAAATTTGGTATATCCAGACAATGGAATACATTCAGCAATGAGAAAGGAACTGCTGCTGCCTGCCACAACATGGATTAAACTCCTAACACAGTGATGAGTGGAAGAAGCCAGGTACGGAGAGTCCGTACCCTGTGATTTTCCATTTGCATACATTTCCATTTACCTACACAGGCAAATGAATCCATGCCACTAGAAGTCAAGATAGCAGTTACTTTTGGGTAGGCAATTATCTGGGAAGGAATGTAAGGAAGCCTTCTTTCTAGGAGACAGGAAATGTTTTATATGTTTTGATTTGGTTGCTGATCACATTGGGGTATAAATATCTAAAAATGTTATTGAGTTGTACATTTAAGATTGATGCACTTTATGGATGTTGCAAACTACTTTATTGGTGTATATTGGGGAAAAAAAAGAATACATGGAAGCTTTTCTAGAGCCCTTGGAAGAAGGTTGGGGAGATGAAAAAGTCAGAGACAGGGCAGGCCATAGGGGAAGGTGAGGTGGAGGGCCGGGAAGAGGCAGGTGTTTTTCCTGCCATGGAGATCCTCCCTGCCCTCGCCTGCTCACGTGTCCTTCGGCAGTGAGCGCTAGCCTTCACCTGTCCCTGGCACAATCCTTATCTTGAAGAGAGCAGGCACTTGAGAGGGAGGCTGGCATTTCTTAATTCTGGTGCTGTTTAAGGAAGGGGTGCATTTATCTGGTGTTTGCTCTCCTTGGATTTCCCGTATGGGAACCTGCCTGACAGGCAGCTTTGCATGAAGTCAGGGATTAAATGGTGGTGGTGGATAGGGTGGAGGGGACCCAGTGAGGAGGGTGAATCTAATTCTCTTTGCCCGGGCACATCATCTGCACCCACTCCCTGGGCTGATCCTCAACAAATTAAAGCCTGTTTCTCTCAATGGCCTGGGGCAGCCCCATCAGTCTGCAGAGGCAGATCTCCAAGCTGGATGGGCCATGGTGCCCTGGGGCTGGTTTGTGCTCTAGATGGTCTCTGGCTCCCTGCTTGTGTGCTCCTGCTGGGTGTCCTTCTGCCAGGAGAAGGACGCGCCTCAATTCCAGGCCTGCGCGCTGGCTGCCTTGGGACAGCCCAAGTGCCCTGGTTGTGGATCTCCACGCAAGCATGTTGTGAATTTTATTTATGTCTCTGTGTCCCGCCATGTTCCATAAAAGCTTTAAGCCACTTCATCTAGAGAAGATGAGGAAAGTGTAGGGGTTAAGAGTGTAGGCTCTGGCCAGGTGCGGTGGCTCATGTCTGTCGTTACAGCACTTTGGAAGGCCGAAGTGGGTGGATCACTTGAGGTCAGGAATTCAAAAGCAGCCTGACCAACACGGTGAAACCCCAGCTCTACTAAAAATACAAAACTTAGGGAGGCAAGGTGGTGAGCGCCTGTAATCCCAGCTACTCGGGAGGCTGAGACAGGAGAATTGCTTGAACCCAGGAGATGGAGGTTGCCGTGAGCCAAGATTGCACCATTGCACTCCATCCTGGGTGACAGAATGAGACTTGGTCTGAAAAATAAAAAATAAAAAAAGAATGTAGGCTCTGGAGGCAGAATGCCTGAGTTCTCAGGCATGAGGTTGGACCAGCTAATGTATAGGCACTGCAGGAGGTGAGGGTGAGAGGCACAAGAACAAGGAGCAGCACACTTGGGCAGTGTGTACCTCTGTTTCTTTATTGGATAGTCAATAATAAATCAGGGATAAATCTTGTCGACACGAGAATAGTAACAGTATCACCCTTTGGGTTGTGGTGTGTCTTTAGTGTGGTAATTACCGTAAAGCACTTAGAAGAGTGCCTGGCATACAGTTGGCACTCAATAGATGTTCATACATGTTGGTGGTAGTGGCGATGGTGAAGGGTGCGTTTTTGTTTTGTTTTTCTTTTTGTGGTGAAGTCTCACTCTGTGGCCCAGGCTGGAGTGCAGTGGCGCGATCTTGGCTCAGGGCAACTTTGCCTCCCCAGTTCAAGTAATTCTCTGTCTCAGCCTCCCAAGTAGCTGGGATTACAGGTGCCCGCCATCAAGCCCAGCTAAATTTTCTTTTTTAAAAAATGTTTTTTCCTTTTTTTTTTGTTTTATGCCTAACCAGTGTGCTAATAATTTTTCTATTTTTAGTAGAGACGAGGTTTCACCATGTTGGTCAGGCTGGTCTCAAACTCCTGACCTCAGGTGATCCACCCGCCTCAGCCTCCCAAAGTGCTGGGATGATAGGCGTGAGCCACCATGCCTGGCCTGATGAAGGATGCTTAGATGTGCTAGAAAAATAAAGTACATCAGTGCCCGTGGTGGGCCAATGAGCCAGTTTCTGCAAAGCACCAAGAGCAGTACCTGCACACGTGAGGGCTCAGTAAATGTTCACTGGTGTTAGTATTTTTAGTATTCCATCCTCTAACCCTTATCCACAGTTACAAAATCAAGGAAACCACACTGTTTCTTTTGTTTTTTTGAGATGGAGTTTTGCTCTTGTTGCCTAGGCTGGAGTGCAATGGCGTGATCTTGGCTCACCACAACTTCTGCCTCCCGGGTTCAAGTGATTCTCCTGCCTCAGCCTCCCAAGTAGCTGGGACTATAGATATGTGCCACTGTGCCCAGCTAATTTTGTATTTTTCGTAGAGATGGGGTTTCTTCATGTTGGTCACGCTAGTCTTGAACTCCCGACCTCAGGTGATCCCTCCACTTCAGAACACCACTCTTTTTTAAATAAAAAAAGTTTGGTTGGTGCAAACTCATTTAATGACTAAACCTGGCTTGAGTTAATAGGAGATTACTCATGGTATGTAGCAGAAGTAGTTACACATTCAGCTGTAGCAATATTTATGTACCAGATTTTGGGGTGCTGTGCCTGGCCCTGCTGGGGTTTCACATGGCATCCTGTACATACTCTGTATTACCTTTCTCAAAGGCAGACAGATTATGAATCCTGAAACATCTCTAACTCCAAGGGTTGGAAAAGGGTTGTGGACTTGTCTGCCATAATTCTTTCTCTGGATGGCCATTGAGGCCACTCCTTGCATTTGCTAATAGGGAAGGATGCTGCAGTGAGTATTCTTGGTAGACTTGGATTTGCTGGGTCCACAGGCATGCAGATTTAAAACTTTTGTGGTTATCGATAGATTGCCTTTCAAAGAGATGAGCACAGCTCCATCAATACTTTACGTATGTGAAGTTGATGGTGTGACTCTCTGGCTTTCGCGAGTCTCCACAGCTGCCCACGGTTGTCCATAGTTGTCCTCAGCTGTTCATAGCCCTGGGTTAAAACATCCTTGCTCCTCGTTCCCCCAGACCTAGCTTCTCTGTTGGAACTGACTTCCCAGCCATCATAATTTCTGATTTCTCCTCTTGTCAGACTTTGCTCTTGTTTCCCCACTGGATCCTGACCCCCTTGGAACTCCAATCCTAGATAGTAGAGCCTAGACATCTGCATTTCTGAGCGATTCCCCAGGTGAACTCAGCTGCTTAGAACATTCTGCATCCCTGTAGGGCCATAGCTGTGTCTTCTACAGACAGACACATACGCAACCCTGGATTGCATAACAACTCGCATCTCCCACAGATAAACCCAGCAGGACTGATCCAGTTTCCAGAGGAGCCCAGTGCTGGGCTGGCTGCCTCAGTCACTTGGGAGGGATTTTTATTTTATTCTATTCTTATTTATTTATTTATTTTTTGGAGTCAGGATCTCACTGTCACCCAGGCTGGAGTGCAGGGGCACAATCATAGCCTACTGCAACCTCAGACTGGTGGGTTCAAGCGGTCCTCCTACCTCAGCCTCCTGAGTAGCTGAGACTACAGGCACACATCACCATACCTGGCTAATATTTTTTGTAGAGACGGGGTCCTGCCATATTGCCCAGGCTGGTCTTGAACTTCTGGCCTGAAGTGATCCTCCTGCCTCAGCTTCCCAAAGTTCTGGGATTATAGGCATGGGCCACAGTGCCCGGCTCCTGGGAGGGATCTTTAAAGTTCAGATTTGTAGTTTGGCATAGCCTTGGCAAGTCTGTTTCAGAAGATCTCAGCTGAGCAGAGCATGATTCTCTGCTTGAGTGATTCCACCCAGCCATGTCAGGACATCTGTAGGCTCTTAACGCTGTGTGTCCTGCTGGCTCTGACATCCTCATCCTCAGCCACAGGCCCTGGCATGTCCTGCCATGCTGGGTGAAGTTGGTTTTCTTGGTGCCAGCTCACCAGGTGGGGTTTCCGGGTAGTGGCAATGGTTGCTCCCTTCCCGCAATTAGTAGGAGTTAAAGCGTCTGGGTTCTGAACTTGTGTGTCTCTGTTGCCACCAGTAATTATGCAAGGTCAAATATCTTTATCATAGCCAAAATTCTAACAGTGTGGGGGCCTGTGTCTCCAATTTGCTTTGGTTTGTGGTTTCATTTTCCCAGCCAGCTTTAAGGAATGGGGGCTGTGGGGCACAGCTGCTCCTACCCAGAGAGAGTGCAGGGCTCGTGCAAGGCTTTGCCTCTGGAAGCATCTGCCCATTTCCACTGTCTGCCCCTCCTTGGACACAGACAAATGATTATAACCAAATGGAAGGGTTCCTTCACCCTATCTTTCTGCTTCCTGCACATTTCTGGATGGCTTTTGTAGAAGGTGTGGTCTTGCCCTTGATGTGCAAATCTGTTGGGTGATAGAGGTCTCATCATGCTGGAAGAAGTGCCTCCCCAGTTAATTCTCTTCCTCCCAAGCAGTCAGTGAAGTTGCAGCAGCTGGTGGAATGGAAATTGATGGTGGACATGTGACTTGGCTGGCTGAGCTCCATAATGCTCATTTCTCATTGTCATTTCTCATGTGCACTGTGGGTGTGTGTCTCTTGGGCAAGAGAATTGGGACCTGGAATCCTGGAGGAATCTCACAAAGCAGATCCAGAACTTGGTGTCTGGAGTTAGGGCGGGGTGGTGGTGGTGCTGGATGGAGTGGGAGGGAAGGCTGGATGCTCTGAAGGCCTGTGCGTGTCTGGGCCAGCAGGAAGGGGCTGAAGTGTGCAAAGCCTCATCTAAGGGTTACTATCAGTCAGGTCACTTTCTTTGTGACTGTGGCTGAGCTTTACTGCCTCTGGAGATCCACATGCCTGTATAGTCTTGCCTTCTGGGTGGGTCCGGAATTGTTCCTCACGGGTATTTTAGTAATCTCTGGATGTATCTTTCTCCCACTTCTTCTCACCCTCCTGTTTGCTCAGCATCCCAGCTCTGGAAGCCTTCAGTTCTATCTCCTGCTCCTTTAACCCAGCTGCCCTGGGTTCCCTTCATCCCAACAGAGGTCTCCTCTCTGACATCAAGCTCCCAAAATTCCAGCATTGAATATAACACTGACTCTGAAACGTGCTCACTGGGGGATCTTCAAGAGGCTTTTTAACTTCTCCAAGAGACCCTCTGCTTTCCTGTCTTTTTTGGTTTGTTTTTATAAAGGGGGAAGGGACACTAGCCTTTGCATGGCACTGTGCTGGGCTCTTTGCTTGGACTGCTTTATTGGAGCTCCGTAATAGCCCTATGAGGTGGACACTACTACGACTCCTGCTTTCCAGTTGGGGAAACTGAGGCATAGAGAAGTCCTTTCCGAGATCTCATAGCTGCTAAGTAGCAGAGGTTGAATGAATTAAAGTCCCAATAGTTTCACTTTGTTGTTTTTGTTTTTGAGACAAAATGTTGTGGTTTGTTTTGTTTTGTTTTGAGATGGAGTCTCACTCTGTTATCCAGGCTGAAGCTCAGTGGCACAATTTCAGCTCACTGCAACCTCTGCCTCCTGGGTTCAAGTGATTCTCCTGCTTCAGCCTCCTGAGTAGCAGGGATTACAGGCACATGCCACCATGCCCAGCTAATTTTTTTTTTTATTTTTAGTAGAGACAGGGTTTTACCATCTTGGCCAGACTGGTCTTGAACTCCCGACCTCAGGTGATCTGCCCACCTTGGCCTCCCAAAGTGCTGGTATTATAGGCATGAGCCACCGTACCAGGCCTCAATAGTCTAATTTTGGAACCCAAGACCTCCATTTGTTTTCTCTGTTGTAAATGTTTTTATAATATAGCTTATGTAAAATCTTGTCATTGTGCAGTTATGGTATTATGGAATCACAGTTCTCTTGCATCTAGTTTATGCAAACAAAACTAGAATCTCTTAGAAAAAGAGAAAAACAACCGTTTATCTCACTGTTCCACTTAATGAGTGTATGTTCTGAAGGATGCAGGAGATTGGGGGTGGTGAATCTGCTGGTCTCCCTATACGGGCCCCACATCCTGAGTGCTTCAACCAGGGCAGCTCTGCGTGTGAGTCTGGAGGTTAGAAGTCCGTGTTTTCCTTTGATTCTGACTACCGACTTTACCTGCAGTGCAGCTGAACACACAGTCACCTGCTCTAGCATTGTGGGAGAACCGAGTTGGGTTCTTCCAGGGAGGGTGAACGGCTTTCTAAGATGCATCTTCCTGAGGGGTTTTCCAGGGGAATTTTGAACTCTGCAGGATTTTCCCACTAACTTTAGAATTTTCCCACTAACTTTAGAATTTTCCCTCCAGTGTCAGAAGGCTGAGTTTGGTCCTCCCCTTTGCAGGGTCTTTCTCAGCTGTCATTTGGATCAGAGCACAGAGATGGAGTAAAGACTGAGCCAGAGAGTTTTGTTTTGTAGGGGAGTTGGGCTGCATATTTACTCAGGTGCCAGAACCTATGAGATATTGGAAGTTTGGGAGGTCTGGACCCAGGAGTCAGACAGACCCAGCTGTTCAAGCCCTATTGTCCAGTTCCAGCTGCTGGACCTTGGCCAGCCTGCTTAGAGCTGTAGTTTATTTTCTTCTCTAAGATGTGGATAACAATGTGTGATTTTGCAGGTGGAGAACAGGTCTTTGATAAATCTTGGTCATCTGTGCCCCTTAACTAGAGCCTCATAGATTTCAGTGAACTGTAAATTGTCTCTAAGTGACCAGCTAGGTATAATTTCATAAAGCATTGTTTAGAATTGGGCTTCTAATTAGCCGGGTACAGTGGTGTGCACCTGTAGTCCCTGCTACTCAGGAGGCTGAGGCAGGAGAATCGCTTGAATCCGGGAGGTGGGGGTTACAGTGAGCCAAGATTGCACCACTGCAATCCAGCCTGGGCGACAGAAGGAGGCTCCATCTCAAACAAACAGACAAACAAAAAACCAGAATTGGGCTTCTAAGAGAGCTCACCTTGTTTTTTCCGCATTTTGAAGCACTCTGGGCATGAGGTGGGCTGTTCTTAAGCATTTGTCCTTGTAAGTAAAGAATGATAACGAGACGAACCAGACTTGGAGCTGAGTTAGAGAGTGTGATGCGTGTTGATTCTATGAAGCTCATTTAAACAAATGCCCTGGTTGGTGAAGGATCAGGTCAGAAAAACTTTCCCTGCCTAAGGGATCCAGTTTTAACTTCAATTAGAAAAACTGGCACCAGACCATTTTTAGGGCCACTTTGCATGTCTCCCATTTCCCTTTGGGAACCTCTGTTTGGGGGAGAAGGTCCTTGGTTTTTGTGCTTCTGTCCTGGTTCTTCCACTCACAAGCACTGTGGGCAAGTCTGTGCTTCCTGTGCCTTGGTTTCCTCTTCTGTGAGGAGATAAGAGTTCCTTACAATACTGCTGAGTGGGCTGAACATTTGAAGCCCTCGGCAGGGTGCCTGTATGAAAAGGCCTCCATTGCCATTGCTTGTGGTGAGGAGGAGGAGGACAGTGGTGACAGTGTGACATAGATGACCCGTTGCTGGGTCCATGTCTGTCATACAGCAGGCAGCACAGAATGGGGGACCCCAGGCTGGCTCTGACCACTGTTCCCTCCTACCTTTGGGTCCTCTGTGAATCCATAAGCATGTTCTCTGTCCACCAACAAAAACATACTGACTGTCCACTAAAGACATTACGGAAGAGACCCAGAGAGAGACATGCTCAGAGAGAGACATGCTCAGAGAGAGACATGCTGATGGTGTCGGGTTTTTTTTTTTTTTTTTTTTTTGATACAGTGTTTTGCACTTATCGCCCAGGCTGGAGTGCAATGGCATGATCTCCGCTCACCACAACCTCCACCTCCTAGGTTCAAGCAATTCTCCTGCCTCAGCCTCTCGAGTAGCTAGGATTACAGGCGCCCGCCACCACACCCAGCTAATTTTGGTATTTTTATTAGAGATGAGGTTTCACCATGTTGGCCAGGCTGGTCTTGATCTCCTGACCTCAGGTGATCCCACCTCAGCCTCCCAAAGTGCTGGGATTACAGGAGTGAACCACAGTACCTGGCCGATAGTTTTATATACAGCAAGGCTTTAAAACATTTTTGTTCCATTGGAACTACTTGACAGTAGAAGAACTCCTCCAAGAACCCTAGCATGTAAATCACATAAAAGATGAGCTGCCCTGGTTGAAATTGGAACATCTTTTGGCCTAAGCACAGGCATCCTGGAACCCGGCAGGGGTTGACCTCTCATGGTATCCCCACCAAGCCTCTATTCTGGGATCTGGGATCTGATTTTCCACTGGGAAGACTGGAGACTTGTGATGTGACCCTGAGGACTGACTAACCTTCTCCCCAAACCTCTCCAAATGAGCTGTGATGGAGACCATGCCTGTAGTACCAGCCTGTACATAAGCAGTGAACACTGGAACTGGTACTCAATGTATCCATGTAATGAAGCCACAAGGAGAGCCAAGCGCCGAACCTGTAGGCTGCCTAGTGGGAATGGAGTTGAAAAATACTTGTTGGAGCAAGTATGATCCTGTCATTAACCTGTTGCATCCATTTCCCACTGGAGTGTCTTGACACTGTGTTTAGAATACAAGTTCTTGCGTCCCCGGCATGCATCTTCCTTTGGGGGATAGTGACTTATGGACTTGGGTGGGTACTGTGCAGTTTTGCCTCTTGATGCCTTCTTTTTCTATGATTCTGGGATGGTCATCCCCCCATGTGGACCGCTTTATTCAGCTGGTGGTGATGCCTCCATGGTGTGGGTGTCCTGATTCCACAGCAGGTTCATATCATCTTTCATCAGAGTAGAAGAGTACACAGTTCACTGAATGTGTTCATTCATTCAACAAGTACTGCATTTGTCAGTGTGCTCAGTTAGGGTGCCACACGGCCCGGTGCAGCTGGGGAGACACGTGTGTATACCTCGGTGGGACTGGGTGAAGGAGGAGTGTGGCAGGAGCACTAAGGAGGTACCAAAGCCCATTTTCAGGACACTCTGGGAAAATCCAAGGGGCTGATGTGAGTGGTGGAGCTGACAGAACGTCTCTCAGAGGATGGTCATGGGACCTCACTTCCAAATTCTTGCCCCAACAGTCTACCATAACCTCCACAGTATTTGGCATCCAGGAATGATAGAGTAGAAATGCAAATAGAAATGGGTAACACTAACCATTAAGTACGTCTTCTTGGCTAAACACTGGACACGGATGATCTCATTTCATGCAGGGGTATACAACCTGCTGTGATGACATCCCGTGCTGCCCCAGCCCTCCTGATACCTTCAGTCACTGTCCTCCTCACTCTTATAATCTCTCTCTCCTCTTTGCTAATTACTTATGCTGTGCTCTTTTTCCAGAGAAGCCCTGGCTTGTTGGCTTGGTAGGCTCTTATTCACCCTTCAAAATTCAGCCCAGGCATCACCTCCTCTGAGAAGCCTTCCATGATATGCTCAGGCTGACTTGGTGCTCTTCTTCTTACAACTGTATATCCCTATCACATCATTACAGCTTTATCACATTGTACTGTAATGGTCAGAGTTTGGTTATTTTTTTTTAAACTTTGAAACAATTTTAGTAATCCTAACATATATAAACACTTTTGTTGGTGTTGCTCTTGTAAAAATGCTAGTGGTACAGATGTAACTGAAGCCTGTCTTAATCTCCAGCCAGTCCCATATCTTACTACAGAGACAGACACTTAAAAATAACTTTGAGGTTGTGTTTTTCAAACTTTAAAAAATATATTTATGTACATACAGTGTTATGCTGGGACATGTTTAGCAGTCAGCTCTGGGGGATGGGTTGGAGAGCGGGGAGCCACGATTTGCAGCATTTTCTGATTTCCATGGTGTAAAACTCCCACCATGGCCAACAAACTCCGACATAACTGAACAGAGTTGGAAAGAGATGTCCACCATTGGCTTTCTCAAGCTGGTGTGTGCCAGCTGTCATCCACCACTGCTTTGTATAGCTGAAGTCTAGAAATATGTGGGGTTTTTCTTTTGCTAGAAACGTCATTTGACTTTGGGTTCTGTTCTTGCTTTTTTCCTCTAATGTTGAGTTGAGCTGTGTTTTCCGTGCTAGTGCATCTAGGCCTGCTTTGTTGTTTTAGCTGTTGCATATTCTATACCAAGCAGTCATCATTTCTCCAGTGCCTTATGAGGGACAGTTTGGTGGTTTTTCTCAGGGTATGTCTCCTCATAGCAGTCGTCATGCTCCTGGGGCATAGGAACTTTTCATTTGTATCCATGTAGATGCTTCAAGACCACGCGTGGGAGGACTCAGGGTGATAGTGGATGCTTGGAAACAATGCCAAGCTGGCACAGATGTACTGCTGTGTCTGCACTGGCCAGAGCACTGTTTGGTAACTGACCTAATGGCTCGGCTGCCCGTGTCATTATCTCTGGTTCAGTTTAGTGGCCACATCAGCCCTCGGGGGTGGTGGCCTTGTTTTTAGCCAAGGGCCCTGGGTCATGTTTCTTGGCCACTGGGGAGGTGAGGTCATCTGGGGCACGTGGCTTGGGACCCTGTGGTCCCAGCCTGAGTCCTCCAGCCATTCTTTAGTTCTGACATTGGCTATGGCCCTGAAATTGGCAGACAGCAAGAAAAAATGTATCCAGCTCTCTCCCTGCTCAGATAAAAGCCTGGAGGACAACTCCAACTGTTGTTTGCTGATAAAAGTTTATAAATCTGTGAGTGCCAAGCATGAGGCAGGGCAAGGAGCACCGGAGCTTTTGTAAATTTCCCCGGAGGTCATAGCCTCTTCTGAGATCTGAAGATGAGAAGATCTCATTTGATGGAGTCTTGATTTTGTTGTTTCTGTACTTATGAAGACTTTTTTTCTTAGTATATATGTATTTTGGTTATCAAGTAGGTGAAAGTGTTTATTAAGCACCAACTGTATGCCTAACACCCTATTAGGGCGGGGTTGTTATGGAAGCAGAGTGGGGTCTGGCTTAAGAGCATGGGCTTTGGAATCAGACTGTGTGGGTTCAAGTCCCTCCCCTACCATGATAAACTCTGAGATCTTGAACAAGCTAATTAACCATTCTGTGCCTCAGTTTCCTACTATTCAATAGAGGGATTGTGATAGCACCCGCTTCATAGGGTGGGGGAAGAGGAAACGAGATCATGCACGAGGAGCACTGAGTCTGACGCATACTGGCGCTCAGTAAAGGCTCTCGTTATCAGTAGTAGTTATTATTCGTTAGTACTAGAAGTTCACATGCAATCAGAACTAGGAACAGAATGGAATGTGCAAGACCTTGAGAGGTTCTGCTCTTGAGACATTTGCAGTTTGTTTTGGGAGATGAGACTAGGTGTTTGGTCCCATTTGCAATCAGTATGTGACAGTCATAATGAAGTCCAAATGATGTGGTTTTTATTTCAAGTTCTACAGAAGTTGGTGGGGAGAGGAGAGCTCCTGGGAGGAGATGAGGCTCATAGATGGGTTCGCTGTATGTGAGAGGCAGGTAAAAGAGTGAAGGGGAGACAGAGGAGGGCACTGTACAGCAGGTGTCAGTTGCTGATCAGTTCCAGGTCAATCTGGTGGGCAGTGGTTGGCAGGGTGGTAGATACGGAGGCAGTCAGCTGGGGTCTGCTTCATTCAGAAGTGAAAGGACACAGGCCTGTGGAGTGGAAATGGGATGAAGCAGGCAGAGCCATTTCTTAAAGCCTCTTATTGAAGCACAGCATACCCACAGAGAAGCACACAGGCCATAACCATATAGCTTGATGGATTTTCACAAACGAATTAAGAAACAGAACTTTGCCAGCACCCAGAAGCCCCATCATCCCTCTTCCAGCCACCACTCCCCAACTAGAACTGCTATCGTAACACTCCTAATAGCCTGGGATGGTTTTTACCTGTTTTGGTACTTTCTGTAGACAGACTTGGACAGCACACACTCCTGTGTTTGGCATCTTTAGCTCAGCATCGTTTTCTGAGTGTCTTTCTTGTTGCTGCATGTGGTTGTAGGTCATCCATTCTCATTGCTGGGAATCACCATCATTGATTTCTTTCATTCTACTGTTGATGAGCATTTGAGTAGCTTTCAATTTGGGGCTCGTGGTAGGTCACATAATGGCCCTTCCAAAAGATGTTTCTGACCTAATCCCTGGTCATAGTTACTATTTGCCAGTAATACCTGGGACTGTGTTACCTTACATGGCATAATGGACTTTGCAGATGTGATGACTTTAAGGATCTTTTTTTTTTTTTTTTTTTTTTGAGACAGAGTCTTGCTCTGTCGCCCAGGCTGGAGTGCAGTGGCACGATCTCAGCTCAATAAAACCTCCACTTCCAGGGTTCAAGTGATTCTCCTGCCTCAGCCTCCTGAGTAGCTAGGACTACAGGTGCAGTGTGTGCCACCACGCCTGGCTAATTTTTGTATATTTAGTAGAGACAGGGTTTCACCATGTTAGCCAGGATGGTCTTGATCTACTGACCTTGTGATCTGCCCGCCTCGGCCTCCCGAAGTGCTGGGGTTACAGGCGTGAGCCACCACACCCCACCCCAACTTTAAGGATCTTGATATGGGGAGATTATCCCGCAGGGACCAATGCAGTCACAAGGATTCTTATAGGAGGGAAGCAGGAGGGTCTGGTTTAGAGAATGAGATGTGGTGATTAAAGCAGAGGTAGGAGAAGATAGAGACTTGAAGATACTGTTGCTGGCTCTGAAAACAAGGGGAAAACCCACAAGCCGAGGAATGCAAAGTGACCTCTAGAAACTGGAAAAGGCAAAAGAAGAGTCTCCTCTAGAGCCTCTAGAAGGAATGCCGTCCCGCAAGCCCATGTAGACTCATTTCTGACCTGCATTGCTGTGAGAGGACACACTTGTGCTGTTTTAAGTCACTCAGCATGTGGTGATTTGTTGCAGCAGCAGTAAGAGACAAATGCAGGGGAGGTACGCATGCTGCTACTGAGGACATTGTAGAACGTGTCTCTTGGTGCACGTGTATACCTAGGAGCAAATGCAGGTTGACTCGACATTGTCACAGTCTTCCAAGGTGGCGGGACCAATTTATGTTCCCAGCAGCAGCAGTATATGAGAGTTCTGGTTGCTTCACATTCTCACAAATGCTTGGTGCTTCCTGGGAAGAGACTTTTTTTTTTTTTTTTTTTTTTTTTTTTTTTTGTGACAGAGTTTTGCTCTTGTTGCCCAGGCTGGAGGGCAATGGCACGATCTCAGCTCACTGCAACCTCTGCCTCCTGGATTCAAGCGATTCTCCTGCCTCAGCCCCCTGAGTAGCTGGGATTACAGGCATGAGCCACCACGCCCAGCTAAGTTTTGTATTTTTAGTAGAGACAGGGTTTCACCATATCGGCCAGGCTAGTCTTGAACTCCTGACCTTGTGATCCTGCCTCGGCCTCCCAAAGTGCTGGATTACAGGTGTGAGCCACCATGCCTGGCTGGGAAGAGATATTTTTAAATGAAGAATTAACAGGACTTGCTGTCCAGTGGACATGTTTGTACCTTGCAGGAGGTTGACGCAGGAGGTATCAGCAAATACCAGTGAGTGCTGATCCAGCCAGCTGAGGAAAGGAATGAGGAAAGCAGGAGGGTCTGGTTCAGAGAATGAGATGTGGTGATTAAAGCAGAGGTAGGAGAAGACAGTGGTTGGACCAGAGCTTTTAGCTGGAGAGAACTGGAATTCCTCTTCCATGCGAGTGACTGGGATGGGAAATACTGATGAACTTTAGATTAACATGAAACTTTCCACCTGAAGAGTCACAACAGCGCTTATCTCATCTTTACAACTTTCTGACTCACCAAGGCATGTGGTGGGTATTGTGTGGTGGAGAAAAAGCCCATGCCGTTCATCAACCCTCATTTAAGTGCTGCGACTTCAAGCAAGTCTTACCCTTTCAGATATCTGGTTTTGCCATCTGTGAAATGGGTATGATCTTGGCTTTTCTGCAGGGCTCTGGGCAGATGAGGTCTGTATGAGAGTCCTGAATTTACTGCCTATAAATAGAAGGCACTGAGTCAGCAGTGGCTGTGGTCATTACCAGCAATGGTATGGGTCTGAGGTGGTGGCTGACACCTGTAATCCCACCACTTTGGTAGGCTGAGGTGCAAGAATTGCTTGAGGCCAGGAATTGGAGACCAGCCTGGGCAACATAGCAAGACCCCATCTCTACAAAAAATAAAAAAGTGAGCCAGGTGTGGTAGTGTGCACCTGTAGTTCCAGCTAACATGGCGGCTAAGGCAGGAGGATCACTTAAGCCAGGAGTTCGAGGCTGTAATGAACTGTGATTGCACCACTGCTCTGCAGCCTGGGCAACAGCAGGACTCTGTCTTAAAAACAAACCAAACAATGGTATGAAGCCCCCTGGGGTTTAGAGTGTTCCTGGGGCTGAACACTCAGCCTTGAGAGGGGTCTGAGAGTGTTACCTCCTGATTGACATCCGGGGCAGATGAGGTTAGGCTCACGATCAATCGCACAACTCCCAGGGCCTCGTTGAGACACTATTCCCTACCCCATTCCTGAAATCGCTTTTGAAATGTTTTGTTTATTCATTCATTTGTTCATTCATTCAACCACCACCGAGCTTTCCTATGCATGTTGTGCCACAGTCAGGAGGAACGCAGACTCCCAGGCCAAATGCCTGGGGTTCTAATCTCAGCTTTATTATTTGCTACCTGTGTGGCCTTTGCTAAGTCTTAACTTCTTTGTGCCCTGTTTTCTGATTCAAGTGAGGTGGTTACAGTCCCTGCCTCTTAGGGCTAGTATGAGAATTTGATGCAACAATCCATGTCAGTGTCAGGCCCTCAGGCATCCCTCAATACTGGGGCACAGAGACCGCTGCCCCCAGTCCCTACCCCTAGCCACGGAGCCACAGACTGAAGGGTGATGGTTTATTGGTGCCTGTCTACAGAATATTGGAAAGGAAAAACCTAAAGCTCTGACCTGGAACTAGCCAGTGGGCCCTCAAAGGCAGGCTGTGACCCTTCATGACTCCTTGGGAAATGTGACTTTCAGGAGAGCCCTGTGGTTGGCTCATTTTGGAATGTGGGTGTAAAGTCCCTTGCAGCAGTTACTTGCTGCAGAGGAGCTTGGGACACTGAACACACTTGGCTTCCAGGCCAAAATGAGGTACGTTGAGGTGTTCACAGCTGCAGAAGTGACCCAAGTATGGGCTGCTCAATTTCTCTTTACCCCATTGTGGGGGTGATGCAGTGGCAACTCCTGGACTCTGAACTCAAGTCCCACCACCCTTCCATCTCTCCATCCGGGATCCACATCTTCACTCTCACCCTATCCTGGGCCCCTCCATAATGCACACGTCTCAGCTGATGAAGTTGGCTCTGATGGAAGCCAGAGCAGTGGCCTCTGACAGGGATCCAGATGCTAAAAATATCTCATGGTTGTCCTCTTTGCAAGTTAAAGACCAGCATTGGAAGCGGTGGCTGGGGACTGTCCTGCACACTGACTCTCTAATGCCTTGGAGTACAGGGGTCCCAGATATCTGGTCCTGCTCCCCTAGATCAGAGAATTTATCTAAACGGTGCTTTAATCTGGGAGAAGGGCAGATGGAGGGGGCTATGCTGGAGATGTGGCCAAGCAGGCCTGTGATTCTCAGCAGTCGAAGCAGCAGATGCAGCGGTGGTGGACCATTCAGCCAGTACCAGCTTAGAAGAGCATGGGTGTCCAAATTATCCTGATCCCCTGCCTGGGAGATGACAGGCTGGAGACCAACATACTATCCCTCACTATGATCTGCACAACCAGTTCTACAGTTGAAACTGATGGCTGTTTCTTTGGTTACCAAATGAAGTAGCAGGTTTGTGTTTGGGGCCACGTGGTACAAAGAATATCTATTTTTTCATGTTCAAACCACACCCAGAGTGGTGAGGAATGCAGTGCCCGAGACTGAAGAAGGATCTCAGAGTTATGGCTCAGACTCATCCTGGGGTCGATGTTCAGGAGGCGGAATAGTGGGAGGAATCCTCCACGCCACTGGAACGTTCTTCCCTTGTGCACACTGCCTGTCTCTCTCCCTTGTCCCGCTCCTTGCCTCTGTTGCTCCTAAGCACATCTGCTTGAATACTTACTTAAACTTGGGTACCATACATCCAAATAGTATTTTATCATTCCAAGTGGTCATTTTGTGACATGAAACTCACAGCTCATACTTACAGATACCCTCTTCATTCAATGTGTTCTTCATTCTGTGTCCAGTGCCTTGCTCTTGAGAGTCTTTGCACTGGAAGACATTACCTGCTTATTAACATCCTCTCATTCATTAAGTACTGATTGGGTACTTACTATGCACCAGGCCCTCATGAAGCTGCATGTAGTTTCACTAAAATTGTGGCCAGAAAGAGTTTGGCCTCACCTGTCTCTACATACATAGCATGGGCCAAGCTCCAAATAACCAAACCCACCTGCAGAAGGACCCCAGTGAGGATATTGAATCATATTCCCAGCTGGGATGGCAGTTCACCAGCCATAAAAATAGGGCCCATAAAACAATGACTTAAAGAACAAAAAAATTTCTCTGTAAGGTAATAGTTCTAAGGTAACATGGTGGTTGTGCTAGATGCAGTCACAGGCCCAGGTGGCTTCTATCTTGTTGCTTTGGCATTCCAAATGCATTGTTATCATCGCATGGACAGAGCTGGATTCCAGCCAGTGGGAAGGGTGCTCATATCCTGAGATCTAGACTGAGAAGTGGCACACATCACTTCTCATGTTCCATTGGGAACCCAGACATCTGGCTGTATCTTCCTACAAGAATGCTTAGAAAATGTGGTACCTGGCTGGGTGCAGTGGTTCATGCCTGTAATCCCAGCACTTTGAGAGGCTGAGGTGGGTGGATAATCTGAGGTCTGGAGTTCAAGACCAGCCTAGCCAACATGGTCAAACCCCATCTCTACTAAAAATACAAAAATCAGCTGGGCGTGGTGGCACACACCTGTAATCCCAGCTATTCAGGAGGCTGAGGCAAAGGAATCGCTTGAACCCAGGAGGCAGAGGTTACAGTGAGCTGAGATCACATCGCCTCACTCCAGCCTGGGTGACAGAGTGAAACTCTGCCTCCAAAAAAAAAAAAAAAAAAAAAAAGAGAGAGAAAAGAAAATGTGGTACCTGATAAAACTTCAATAACTATGGAAGAAGGAAAGATTGGATTTTGGTGGGCACTGGGTAACCCTCAATATGTTCCCCTTGTATCTAATGTAGCTCTTTGTGTGTTTATAACATAAATGTACCCAGATGATAAATGTTGGTTGTTTTGCTTTTTAAGAAAGGAGACCTGAGCCTGCCATACTGAGACTATGGACAGTTCCACAGCAATGAATCAATGCATCTATAGAGGAATGGAAGAAAACAAGGAAAGGTAAAAATAATTAAATAACTTAAATAATTAAAAATTAAAAAATTTTTGCATGTAACAATTGAATGCAACAGAGGGCTTCCTTTAAGCCTGCATAAATCATCAGAGGCCATCAAGAATTTGGAGATAGTGCTAGGCATGGTGTCTCATGCCTGTAATCCCAGAACTTTGGGATGCTGAGGTGAGAGAAGATCACTTGAACCCAGGAGTTCAGGACCAGCCTGGGTAACATAGTGAGACTCATCTCTACTTAAAAAAAAAAAAAAAAATTAGCCAGGCATGGTGATGTGTGCCTGTAGTCCCAGCTACTTGGAAGGTTGAAGTGGGAGGATTGTTTGAGCACGGGAGGTTGAAGTTGCAGTGAGCCATGATCACACCATTATACTCTAGCCTGGGTGACAGAGTGAGGAATGCCATTTTTCAGTATGAGAGGATTTTTCATATTCAGTATGCTGGGATTACAGGTGCCTGCCACCACGCCTGGCTAATTTTTATATTTTTCGTAGAGACGGGGTTTCACCATGTTGGCCAGGCTGGTTTCGAACTCTTGACCTCAGGTGATCCACCCACCTCAGCCTCCCAAAGTGCTAGGATTACAGATGTGAGCCACCAGCCCCAGCCTAAAATTAATTTTATTTAGAAATAAGTAGATACCTTTTCCTTGCTAAAAATACAGATGAAATCCCCATTGACTCTTATTTTCATTCCCAGCTCCTACCTCACCCCTGTCCTTCCCAGAAGTAACCACTTGGGTCTGCTTCATACATTTCCTTCCATAACTTTGTTCATTTCCTTTCATAACTTTGTTAGTTATCTAGATACATAGAACAAAATTCACTCCTTCCTTCCTTCCTTCCTTCCTCCCTCCCTCCCTCCCTCCTTCCTTCCTTCTTTCCTTCCCTCATTCCTTTCTCTTTCTTTTTTTTTTTTGAAAGAAAGAAAAAGAGAGGAAAGAAAGTGAGAGTGAAAGAAAGAAAAAAAAGAATGTAAGAGAGAAAGAAAGAGGGAGAGAGAACAGGATTCTTGTTTTATTGCCCAGGCTAGAATGCAGTCTAAAAATGGGTATTAAGAACCTCTTTTATGCCAATAATTGTGCTTAACAATGGAGACAGGTAGGAATAAGGGATGAAAATAACAAACAAGCAGCCAACCAATATTTTATTTAAACCTGTGAAATGCTATGCAATTGCTGAGGAGTGATTTACTTCCAATTATGTGGTCACTTTTAAAATAGGTGTAATGTGATACTGAGAAAATGTGTGTTTTGTGGATTTGGGATGGAGAGTTCTGTAAATATTTGTTAAGTTTACTTGTTCCAGGTCTGAGTTCAAGTTCTGGATATCCTTGTGAATTTTCTATCTCGTTGATCTGTCTAATATTAACAGTATAATGTTAAAGTCTCCCACTATTATTGTGTGGGAGTCTAAGTCTCTTTGTAAGTCATGAAGAACCTGCCTTATGTATCTGGGTGTTCCTGTATTGGGTGCGTATATATTTAGGATCATTAGCTCTTGTTGCATTGATCCTTTCACCACCATGTAATGTCCCTCTTTGTTTCTTATGGTTTTTGTTGTTTTGAAGTCTGTTTTATCAGAGACGAAAATTGCAGCTTCTGTTTTTTTTTTTTTT
>CAUYLG010003932.1:0-63920 GCA_963573385.1 Cacajao melanocephalus
CTAGAGGAGCAAGATCAAAAAAACTCAAAACCTAGCAGAAGACAAGAAATAACCAAGATCAGAGCAGAACTGAAGGAGATAGAGACACAAAAAACTCTTCAAAAAATCAATAAATCCAGGAGCTGGTTTTTCGAAAAGATCAACAAAAGAGACCACTAGCCAGATTAATAAAAAAGAAAAGAGAGAATATCCAAATAGATGCAATAAAAAACGAGAAAGGGGATATCACCACAGATTCCACAGAAATTCAAAACATCATCAGAGATTATTACAAATAACTCTATGCACATAAAATAGTAAACCTGGAAGAAATGGATAAATTCCTAGACACTTGCCTCCTCCCAAGCCTAAACCAAGAAGAAGTCGAAACCCTGTATAGACCAATAACAAGGTCTGAAGTTGAGGCAGCAATTAAGAGCTTACCACCCAAAAAAAGCCCAGGTCCAGATGGGTTCACAGCCGAATTCTACCAGACATACAAAGAGGAGCTGGTACCATTCCTTCTGAAACTATTACAGATATTTCAAAAAGAGGGAATCCTTCCCAAATCATTTTATGAGACCAACATCATCCTGATCCCAAAACCCAGCAGAGACTCAACAAGAAAAGAAAACTTCAGGCCAATATCCATGATGAACATTGATGCAAAAATCTTCAATAAAATATTGGCAAGCCGATTGCAATAGCACATCCAAAAGCTTATCCACCATGATCAACTAGGATTCATCCCGGGGATGCAAGGCTGGTTCAACATATGCAAGTCTATAAATGTAATTCACCACAGAAACAGAACCAAAGACAAAAACCACATGATTATCTCAATTGATGCAGAGAAGGCCTTTGACAAAATTCAACAGCACTTTATGCTAAAAACCCTCAATAAACTAGGTATTGACGGAACATATCTCAAAATAATAAAAGCTATTTACGACAAACCAACAGCCAATATCATACTGAATGGGCAAAAACTGGAAGCATTTCCTTTGAAATCTGGCACTAGACAAGGTTGCCTTCTCTCACCACTCCTATTCTACACAGTATTGGAAGTTCTAGCCAGAGCAATCAAGCAAGAAAAAGAAATAAAGTTTATCCAATTAGGAAAAGACGAAGTCAAATTGTCTGTATTGCAGATGACATGATTGTTAATTTAGAAGACCCCATCATCTCAGCCCAAACTCTCCTTAAGCTGATAAGCAACTTCAGCAAAGTCTCAGGATACAAAATCAATGTGCAAAAATCACAAGCATTCCTATACACCAATAACAGACAAACAGCCAAATCATGAGTGAACTCCCATCCACAATTGCTACAAAGAGAATAAAATACCTAGGAATACAACTAACAAGGTATGCAAAGGACCTCTTCAAGGAGAACTACAAACCACTGCTCAAGGAAATAAGAAAGGACACAAACAGATGGAAAAACATTCTATGTTCATAGTTAGGAAGAATCAGTACCATAAAAATGGCCATACTGCCCAAAGTAATTTATAGATTCAATGCTATCCCCATCAAGCTACCACTGACCTTCTTCCCAGAACTGGAAAAAAAAAAAACACCTTAAACTTCATGTGGAACCAAAAGGGAGCCTGCATAGCCAAGATAATTCTAAGCAAAAAGAACAAAGTATGAGGCATCACACTACCTGACTTAAAACTATGCTACAAGGCCACAGTGATTAAAACATCATGGTACTGGTACCAAAACAGAGATATAGACCAATGAAACAGAACAAAAGCCTTGGAAACAATGCCACACATCTACAACTATCTGATCTTTGACAAACTCCAAATGGATTAAAGATTTAAGCGTAAGACCTAACACCATAAAAAACTAGAAGAAAATCTAGGTAATACCATTCAAGACATAGGCATATGCAAGCACTTCATGACTAAAACACCAAAAGCATTGTCAACAAAAGCCAAAATAGACAAATGGGATCTAATTAAACTCCAGAGCTTCTGTACAGCAAAAGAAACAATCATTAGAGTGATCTGGTAACCAACAGAATGGGAAAAAATTTTTGCAAGCTACCCATCTGACAAGAGATTAACATCCAGAATCTATAAAGAACTAAAACAAATATATAAGAAAAAAAAAACACAACTCCAGCAAATGGTGGGCAAAGGATATGAACAGATACTTTTCAAAAAAAGACATTTTTGTGGCCAAGAAACATATGAAAAAATGCTCATCATTACTGGTCATTAGAGAAATGCAAATCAAAACCACATCCAGATACCATCTCATGCCAGTTTGAATGACGATCATTAAAAAACCTGGAGACAACATGCCATGCTGAAGAGAATGTGGAGAAATAGGAATGCTTTTACACTGTTGGTGAGGAGGGTAAATTAGTTCAACCATTTTGGAAGACAGTGCAGTGATTCCTCAAGGATCTAGAAACAGAAATACCATTTGACCCAGCAATCTCATTACTAGGCATATACCCAAAGGATTATAAATCATTCTATTATAAAGGCACATGCACATGTATGTTCATTGTGGCACTGTTTACAATAGCAAAGACTTGGAACCAACCCAAATGCCCATCAATAATAGACTGGATAAAGAAATCTTGGCACATATATACCATGGAATACTATGCAGCCATAAAACAAGAGTTCATGTCTTTTGCGGGGACATGGATGAATCTGGAAACCATCATTCTCAGCAAACTGACAGAAGAACAGAAAACCAAACACTGCATGTTCTAACTCATAGATGGGTGTCTAACAATGAGAACACACAGACACAGAGAGGCGACCATCACACATATGGGTCTGTTGGTGGGGGTGCTAAGGGAGGGATAGCAGGGGGTGGGAAGATTGGGGAGGGATAA
Source organism: Cacajao melanocephalus (assembly GCA_963573385.1). NCBI lineage: Eukaryota > Metazoa > Chordata > Mammalia > Primates > Pitheciidae > Cacajao > Cacajao melanocephalus. The sequence continues at coordinate 2,842 of CAUYLG010003932.1, forward strand.
TATTAGGAGAAATACCTAATGTAGGTGATGAGGAGATGGAGGCAGCAAACCACTATGGCATGTGTATACCTATGTAACAATCCTGCGAGATCTGCACATGTACCTTAGAACTTAAAGTAAAATAAATTTTAAAAAAATCTCAACAAACTAGGCATAGAAGGAACATACCTCAATATAATAGAAACTATATATGATAAACCAACACCTAACATCCACTGAATGGAGAAAAGATGAAAGCCTTTCCTCTAAAACCTGGAACAAGACAAAGATACTTTTATCATTTCTATTCCATGTAGTACAAGATGTCCTAGCCAGGGCAATTAGGCAGGAGAAAGAAGTAAAAACCTCCAAATTAAAAAAGAGGAAATCAAACTGTCTCTTTTTGCAGACAATTTGATGTTATGTCTAGACAAACCTGAAGATTCCACACACAAAAAAAGAAAAAACCCTCTTACATATGGTAAAGATACTCAATGAAGTGGCAGGATATAATATCAACATACAAAAATCAGTAGCATGTCTATAACCCAATAATAAACTAGCTGAGAAAGAAATCAAGAAGGCAGTACCATTTACAATAGCTACCAAAAAAATTACCTAGGAATGAATTTAACCAAGGAGATGAAAATACTCTACAATATTGATGTAAAAACAAACACATATACCAATGGAACAGAATAGAGAACATAGAAACAAATCCATATATTTATGACCAACTGATTTTCTAAAAAGCTGCCAAAAACATACATTGAGGAAAAAAACACCCTCTTTAATAAATGGTGCTGAGAAAATTGGGTATCCATATGCAGAAGAATGAAACTGGACCATTTCTATCACCATATGCAAAAATCAACTCAATGCATTGAACATTTAAACCTAAGATGCAAAAGTATAAAACTGCTGCAAGAACACATCAGGAAAATATTTCAGGACACTGGTCTAGGCAATGATTTCATATCTAAGACCTCAAAAACATAGAAAACAAAAACTAAATTAGACAGAAGGGACTATATTAAACTAAAAAGCTCCTGCACTGCAAAGGAAACAATCAGCAGAGTGAAGAGATAACTTTGTGAACAAAGAAAATATTTGCAAACTATATAACAAGAATAAATACAAGAAACTCAAATAACTCAACAGTTAAAAAAACAAACACAAATAATCCCATTAAAAAGTAGGCAAAGGACATAAATCATATTTCTCAAAGGAAAACATACAATGGCCTATAGGTATATGAAAAAAAAAGGCTCAATATTAGTAATTACAAGGAAACGCAAATCAAAACCACAATGAGATATCATCTTACTCCACTTAAAATAGCTATAATATTTTTTTAAAAATGATGATGGTGAGACTACAAAGAAAAGGAAACTCTTAAATACTTATGGTGGGAATGTAAATTAGTGTAGCCATCATAGGAAACAATATGGAGGTTCCTCAAAAAACTGAAAGTACAACTACCATATGATGCAGCAATCCCACCACTGGGTATTTATCCAAAGGAAAAGAAATCAACATATCGAAAAGATACCTGCACCCTCATGTTTATTGCAGAACTATTCACAATGGCAAAGACATAATATCAGCCTAACAAAGTTTTATTAACAAACAAATGGATAAAGAAAATGTGGTATATGTACACAATGGAATACTACTCATTAAAAAGAATGAAATTATGTTATTTGCAGCAACATGGATGGAGCTAGAGGCCTTTATTTTAAGTGAAAGAAGGCATGCATTAAAAGACAAATATTGCATATTCTCATTCATAGTGGGAGCTTTCAAAGTCGACCTCATGAAGGTAGGAGCATAGAATGTAGATATCAGAGACTAAGAAGGGTACGTGTGTTGGTTGGGGGTAGGAAGTGAAAGAGGTTGGTTAATGGGTGCAAACATACAGTTAGGTAGAATGAATAAGTTCTATTGTTTAGTAGCAGAGTAGAATGACGATAGCTAACTACAATATATGTCATATTTTAGCTAGAAAGAAGGGCTTGAAATGTTTCTAACACATAGATATAATTAATACTCAAGGTGATGGACACCCTAAGTAAACTGACTTGATCATTATACATTCTATGCATTTAACAAAATATCACATGTACCCCATAAATATATACACATATTATGTATGTATTTATGGGTGAATGCATTGAAAAGTGTATGGAAATAAACATTTTAAATGAGGCTTAGGTTTCTACTTCTATATTCAAAGTTCTTGTGGTTTTTGCTAAAGTTCTTAACTCAATGTCAGACAACAAGATCACTTGTAATAAAAATGTAAGTATATAATTTTGCCACTAGAGCTAGCTGGACACATAAACATTTTTTAAAGCATAATTAACAACAACAAAAACTCTTTTACATATTTATTTATATCATCCAGCATACTACAATTTGTTGCTTTTATTATTCGGTGAGTAGTCTTAGGGGATATAAACACTATATCATCTCATAAGCAGGTTTAGCAGATGAAAACACTAGTTATTCAATATATGTGAAAACAAGGTTAAATCAAAAACCAAAACATTTCACTGTGTAATGTGACAAAATTACCTATAAGAATTTGAGTGGGGGGTGGGGAGTTGGGGAGAGATAGCATGGGGAGAAATGCCAGATATAGGTGAAGGGGAGGAAGGCAGCAAATCACACTACCACGTGTGTACCTATGCAACAAACTTGCATGTTCTTCACATGTACCCCAAAACCTACAATGCAATAAAAAAAAAGAATTTGAAAAATTTGAATTGTGGCTTCTGTTGCTTTCCAAGGCAACAATGTTAAAGAAATCTATAATTGTCATAAACATGAGCAGAGCAAGAACTAAAAACAAAAAGCTCAAATGAGACAAGAAGGTAATAATTTGTTTGAATTTATGATTGATAAAAATTTTAAAAATAACTAGACTATAAAGACAGAAAATGAGACAATGTAAAACAGAAACACAAGCTATACCTACAAATTGATTATTTTAATAAGCATACTAGTTCTGTTTATCCCAGTGAGGGTTTATTCCCTTGCAGACATCACATCGTGGGCTAGTATACTCATACCAAAAGGCTCGATTTCTCAGAGCCCTTTTGAGTTTCTTCTTTTGAAAATGTTAAGTGCAGTGGAAGCAGAGGTATTACTGGGCCTGAAAATCCCCCATTTTCCTCAGTCCTGATTTCATCACATTAAGAAGGGCATTGCTAAGCTGGAGCTCATGGAATCAAGGTAAAATGGGAAAACAGAGGATTAAGAAATATACTCTTATGAAGAATGGACAAAGATCCTGGGGATAATTAATCTAGAAAAAAAGCCACAGAAATGATATGATAGCTCCCTTCCAATATTTGAAGAGCTGTATTTTACAAAGGGGGTTTGATTTATCCTTTGTAGTTAAAAAACACAGACTGTTACAGGAATATGGATAAATATAAGAAATATTTGTAGCAATTACAACTAACCAAAAAGATATTATTTGGTAGTAAACTTCCCTTTATAAAACATATTCAAAAAAAAACACAGATATTTCTCTTTTCGGAGTGGTATGAAAGAACATTTATTTTGAATGGGAAGTTAGATAAAAATAAACCCCAATACTCTTTCCAATGTTCTGATTATTATAATCAATGCATTTAGGGCTTGGGCACATTTCTTAGATATAAATTTGATTTTAAGGAAAAATCATTAACAGTCGAATCTGGTGATTTAAGTGGGCAATCAAACTAAGTCATGCCAAAATAAATATTTTATTGTTTATTTTTTGAATGAAATAAGACCCTAAAAGTAATAAACTATCTTTCACATATTCCTTTAACTGACTCTGAATAGAAAGCCCAGTGTAGTTTTTCTGAAGGTTTTGTTGGTTTTCCAGATGTATGGTATTTCTAAAATGTATTTTTTTACTATAGAGATATTATTCTGTTCTTAAACATCTGAAAATTATTGTAAAGATGAAAAAATTCACAGTCCTATCAGTATAATATCACCACTGTTATTTTGAGTCATCATTTTTCCAAGATTTCCTTTTGTATGCAGTGTTTACATACAGTCTATTCTCATTATTCATGATAGCTATTTTCTATAAAGTTACCACAAACACTGATTTAGCAAAAAAAAGAACCACTGTTCCTGGAAGAAATGCAGTGTTAGGCTCCTGTGAGCCTCCGTTCACATCTTCACCAATTAATCAATACATAACCTTGCTTTTTATATGTTTCTACTCAAAAATGCTATTTTTATAGATTGTATTTTTATATATTGTTGATTGATTTATTAATGTTGAACTCACAGCCAACGTCACTATAACTAACTCATGCCTGAACAAAGTTTATCTAATACATTTACTTTCTCCGTAAGGAACATCACAGCCTTTTTGTGCTTAGGAACACTAGACAGCATGTCAAAGCCATACCTGGAGACCATTTCAAATAGTAAAATCATCAACAAGACGCTGAAAAAAAGTCATTAAATAGACGGCCAAAAGGACACTCATTTATAGCATGAAAGCTGAAACAAAAACGCAGAGTACAATCTTGTTACACCTCAGTCAGGAATATGCACATCAGGTGACTGAAATGCTTGCTGCACTGCATATGGCTGCCAATGACTGAAAAAGTGTCATGGTATTGATTTGGGGGGCACAAACAAATTTTAGCAAATAAGATAATTTGCAAATATGGAATATGCAAATAATAAGGCTCAATTGTATTTTGTATCCTGTCTCTTACTACACAGCTTTCACGATAATGACTTGTAATGACTACCTTCTAGTAGTTCCACCAAACTTTCTTCACTTATTCTTAGATTGTTGCACCCTTAGCTCTGTTTGAGTTAGGAGCCTGGAGTTGCAAGTGACAGACAACCCTTCATAAACAGATTTACAAAAATAAAATCCCTTAATTTATAGAACCTGAAAAGCCCAGAAATACCTCTTGCTGTCTTCAAACACGGTGAGCTTGAAAGTTCAAGCAATGCCACTGTAACTCTTTTCTATCACTTGTGTCTTCCCTACCCTGTGGGGCTTCAGTCTTAGGCTTCTCATGGTAGATAATGGCAGCAGCTCCAGACTCTGTAGTCTCTCAGCTTTACATCAAGCATGGAAGAAAGATGGCCCATCTCAGAAATTCTATTAAAATTGTTATTGCATATTTTCAGCTATGATTAGGTCACATTCCCACTTCTGAGGCAATCACTGTGAAAATTAGCTGTTCTAATCACCTAAACGTGGATCATGTACAGCATCTCTAGCGTTAAGGTGTGGTCCCCAGGCCACATGGATTCAGAAGGGGAAGGTACACAGAGGGTGAATGTGTGCCGGTAAGCAAAGCAGGAGAGATCCATGAAAAAAGGATTTTTTTTTTTCAGTCTTAAAGGTAACACTACTGGCTGGGCATGGTGGCTCATGCTTGTAATCCCAGCACTTTGGAAGGCTGAGGCGGGTGGATCACCTGAGGTTAGGAGTTTGACTCCAGCCTGGTCAACATGGTGAAAGCCCAACTCTATTTAAAACACCCAAAAAGTTAGCTGGGCACCTGTAATCCCAGCTACTCAGGAGGCTGAGGCAGGAGAATCACTTCAACCCAGGAGGTAGAGGTTGCAGCGAGCCGAGATCACACCACTGCACTCCAGCCTGTGTGGCAGAGTGAAACTCTGTCTAAAAAAAAAAAAAAAAAAAAAGTAACATTATCTATATTCATCTTTCTGCAAATAACCCCAAACACAATTTTAGCAATAAAATCCCGATTTCAAATACTATTATAAAATATTGAGACTGGGAGAACCCAAGGGCTTCGTCTAATTCATCTGACAATCCAGTGAGTAATTTCCCCTACACAATTTTCCTAGCTAAAAGTTTTCCAGATTTGTCTGAAAATCTTAAAAGACTGTAAAATCCACCTTCTGACTGTAGTTCAGCCTAGTTCCACAAGACAATCCTTTACATCTTTAAATTCTGTAGCCATTGTGCCCTCAAGGCTTCTTTTCTTCAGGACAAATGTGCAACTTTTCAACCTTTCCTCAAATGGCATTTCAGGCTCCCTTCCATCGTTGGAATAGTTTTTTGTTTTTTGTTTTTTTAACTCATACTCCTTTTAAAAGGTGAGGCCCCAAATATTTTGGTGATTAAAGTAGACACTCAAGCTGGTAAGAACATTTCATATACATACTCTCCAACAAAGAACTGAGTGCAGCTATTTCTGTTCCCAATTGTATCCTGGATTCCTATTTAGTGGGCTCAGTTTCCTGTTAGAATGTTTTCACCATCATCTCCACCTGAATAAACCCTATGCATCCTTCAAGACCTGTCTCATTTGCCTCTCTCCTCCAGCAAGTCTTTTCAAGTTAAATTGAACTGGATATCTCTCAACTTTGAAACTCCTATCTGTTTTGTTGTTAATGCTGTTGTTTATTGTTTTTGTGTTTGTTTTGTCCCTCTCTTTTGGAACATACCATATATTGTCTGAGCAATCTTATCTCTTATATACCAGATTGTAAGACTCTCTTCTGAGGATGCTTGTATTTTACTTCTCCTACTGTGCCTAACACTGCTGGGTATTTAATGGGTATCATCTTCTGAAAGCAACTATGAGCATAGCCTAAGACTGAGCTAATAGAGATTTAGTAATGTAGGAGTTGATTAGTTCTACCATAACTCTGCCTTACCTTAACATTACACTGTCTTTCTCCAAGCAGTGGACTGAGCCCTTCCTTCAGAAAAGAATCCCATTTTATTGAACCTATTTTATTAGATTTTATAATTTTGCATATTCTAGCTGCAGTTTCCCTGATAAATTTACAAGTTCCTATTTGTAAAATGCAAGATTCATGAAAATAGATATTGGTTATATTTTATTCACCACTTCATCCATCATACTTAGAACAATGCCTGATACACAGTAAATTTCCAAAATATTTATTGAGTTAACTGTATTTATAATTGGAACTTATAAAGTTACTCTTTTATATTCATACTTGATTATGCGCTCTCCCTTAAATGTTTTATGGACCTTATATATCAAACCATATATGCAAACACTTTTTTTCTAGAGACTTACATAGAATAATAATGTACTTATCATAATAAAACATGCTATACTATTTGAATATAGAAATAGTAGTAATTAATTGCTAATGTCTACATTTGCAGGAAACTACATTTTAAAAAAAAAGAATACCTTTGCATATATAATATATAACTTTGTAAAAATTTCAGACATTTAAGTTTTGATATTTTCATCCTTCTGTCTCTACCTATTTATATAAACTTTTAAGGTACATAATGAGAAGAGATGAAGTAGGTATTTCATCTATAACATTTAATACCACACAAGTATGAGTGCTTCACTCACTTTATAGATGCGTAACTGCATATGCAAAGAGATACTTTAACTTGCTCAAGGTCACACAGCTAGGGTATGATTGAATCAAATATTTAAGCCTGAACTAAGGTCTCTCTGACTACAAAACATAGGCCACGTCTCCTCTGACACACACCTCTTATATTGCCAGAACTTTAGCCTTTTTATGGGGACTTTATACAAGTTGAGACATTAATGGACATGGTTTAAGGCTGCTTTATCTCTTCTTATTATATATTTTTGAGGTTGAGTAAATATCCATAGACTAAAATGTGGACATCTTATCAAAGTCTAAATAATAGTATCAGAAAATTACATTTTTAAAAAATTTACATAAAACATGGAGGTTCTGATTAGTTCATTGTTTGCAATTCATTGTCACAAGGCAAAATTACGTTTTAAAAGCTCTGCTTCACCGGCAAAATCATACAAAACTTTTTTAATTCCAAACTTTTAGCAGTTTTAAAAGAATACTGGGAAACAAGTTGGTTGGTTTGTTAACAAATTTCAGAACACTCTCTCAGTTCCCTCTATACAAACATCTGAAGAGTTTAAAACAAATGGATCTCAAATGAATATTTAAATCAAACCTTACTAAACTCTGCTCTCAAACTTGTCATCTGTCATTACACATCTTTTGTTACAACACAGCGAACAATTTGTTTTCCCCGGGCAACATTTGGATGCTCATTTTCTTCCACTTTTTTCCTCATGTAACCACTATGATAACATTCATTGGAGGCTCACTATGGTACTCCATCTTTCGCAGTCCCACAGTTCAGGAAGCTACATAAACAACCCTGTAATTTAACTATGGCTCGCAGTTCTGGTCAAGAGAGATACAGCAAAATGAAATTTAAGAATGTTTATTAATGTGGACAGTTTACCCTCAGATACTAGAGTATATCATTAATTGAATGGTTAGCATTACCTTCACTGCCTTAACATTCAGCATCAAAAAAAAATGGTTCTAACACTACATTGGTTGGTGCATCTCAGTTTATTGAGATATATACATGAAAGTATTGTAATGTGCCACAAGTCTACCAAGTCAGCGCTGCAGGAACATACCTTCAGTGGGCTAGTTTATAGGCATCTCAGTGTGCTTCCATAATTTTTCAGTGATTTTAAATAATTAAGACAGTTTCATTTTAGTAAAAAGAGGACATTTTCTCCATTTCAGAACTTCAATCCATCTTATAGACCCTGCTTCCCTGGCTGCTGGAGTGTCAAAGTCACCACCTGCAGGGGTCTGTCTGCAGACCTTGACTCAACAACAGATGAATAAATTCACTCACTCACAGAATTCAGTGAATGAGTGAGCTGGGGTGTCCAGGCCACTCACAGACACTCCAAAAGAGTGCTGTGAAGCGATAGCAGCCATCAGCCCAAGACGTTAGCCTCTCTAGCCTTTAGTCAGCACACATTAAATGACAGTAGCTTTGAGTCAACACCACTAGTGTGTAGAGGTTAAAGGACAGGTTCCAAGGCATAAAGCAAACACCATTTAGGCCTAAAGCAAAAACTGGCCAACCTCCCCCAAGAGAGCCATCCAGAATGATCAAAGGTTAGTTTATAGGACCACATGAGTAAACAAGTTATTCGGATAACCCCCCCCCCTCATATTCTCTAGCTATTTGCTTTTCTTATCAACTAAAGGTAAAGGGGATAAGGCTGCCTTCAGCTAAAACTTCTAATGAAACTATGCAAATGTCTCAGCCTTCCAAGAAGGTTTTTGACTATATTCTATACATTTCTCTAATATTTTTCCCTTAATACTTTTGCCACCACCCTCACTGAACTCCCAAACAACTCCCTTTATTAGACTTGGTTGCAACTTCTGAGCCCTGTAGCTTTTTGTCTCAAGTCAGTGTAGGCCACTTGCAGCCTTATGTATCCTCTGTGGCCCCTCAACTCAGGGCCTACATGTTCAAGCAGGCTCTGTGCTTTCTTCCCCTTGAAAAAGAGAACTCAAGAAGGCACCCTTCTCCCCCTGTCAGCCTGTATTGCCCTATGCTCTTTCCGCAATACTTTTTCTCAGCCTCTAGCTGCAGAAGAGCAGGACCACAATCCTGGAGGCTCAGCAAACATCCCATCAATGGTGGAAAAATGTTTCCTCTTCGTTCCACACAGAGTTTACAGAAGATGGGCTTCCAACTTCCAGAAGAGAACCAGCTGAAGGGATATCCCACTCCCTATTCCCTACCACAGAAAAAAAAGGGTATCCTCCTCACCCCAACATTGGTTTTCTATTGCTGCTATAACGTAATTAATACAAACTTAGAGTCTTAAAGGAATACAAATGTGTTACAGTTCTGGAGGTTAAAAGACTGAAATGGGTCTCTTGGAGCCAAAACCAAGGTGTCAGAAACACTGAGATAAATGTTTATAGTTTTAAACCACTAGGTTTTAGATTATTTGTTAGTCAACAATAGATAACTAATGTGATCATTCTCTTTACTGTAATCTCAGATCATCACAGTCAACTCCTCAGGTCAGGCAAAAATCCCAACCAGTACTGAACTTTGTCCTATTACAGGTGATATGCCATAGCATTTTGATCATGTCCACCTTTCCTTCTATTTGCTCTGCCACCTCCATCATAGTTATGGAATTAAAAAGAACTAATCAGGTGCATGTATTTTGCTCACTCTTTTTTATACTTCATCAGTAAATAACTGGCCTTTGGAGGCAATGAACTTATCCCCTTGCCAGTGCATAATGGCAACTGCAGTATATGTGATTGTGGAGGTCTGGAGATTTGCTTGCTGGAGGTACACAGGTCCCCACAGTCTGCAAGGCCAAGTGGTCACAACTTGCTACCATATTCATTCTCTTAAGGGGAGCCTCCAAAAAATAGGTACCTTGCAAAATGGAGAAGATGGGGTGAAGGGACACAGTGCTAACAGCAATTCCCTTTATCTCTGCCAGACAATAATATTTGTTGTTTCCAATACAGAACGTTAGCTAAGAAGTTCAGTTAAACCACTGATTTATGATGTCTTAAAGTAAGGTATGAGGCAGTCTTGGTATACAGTACAGAGTTATTCTTTGTTGTATGAGGCTGTTCCGTTTATTGCAGGATGGTAAGCATACCCACCCCTGCATAGTACACATCAGCTTTCTGCACTCACACACACACACACACACACACACACACACAAATACATATCCAAACATCCTTTTAGGGAAGTGGTGTTGCCCACACTTGAGAACTTTTGATAAAATGTGTACTATAGTTCTTGTTACCCAAGATTGCTAGGCTACGAGATACATTCATTTATTTAACAAATATTTATTATTTGCCAGGCACTGTGCTAGGTAGACACTAGGGATCATTTGATAAGCAAAACAAGTAGACCCCTTTCAATGAGCTTCTATTGAAAAGATGAAGAGAGACAATAAATAAAAAATAATGAAGATTGAGAATTGATACAAATGCTTTGAAGGAGGGGTATGTATGTTACTATTGGCTAGAATCCCAGGTAGATTTGAACTAATGTTGAAGATTAAAAAAAAATAAAAACCTACCTGAAGATGACAGAGCTAAATAAGGAGAAGAAGAAAGAGAATCCTGGGAATAATAAACAACCAGGGCAACAGCCCCAATGTGCAAGGGACGATGTCCTAAATAAGAGGCAAACAAAAAACAGTTTCTGTGGCTGAAGGGAAAAAAAGCAAGGGAGAGCATAGCGTAAGATGAGAACAGAGAAGTATGCAGGACTTGGCAATAGCATGGATTTGGGGTTATGTCCCAAAAGCAAAAAGATGCATGTAAAGCCAGGAGAATGTGGAGTGTCATTGGAAAAGAAGGAAAGAGAATGTTTTTATGTGGAAGAGAGTTAACAGCATCACTGCTGCTAAAGAGCCAAGTCAGATGATTCAGTGACCAAAGTGACTCACTTCTAAAGAGAATAGAGTGGGAGTGATACTGAATGACTTCCAGCAGCAGGTAGGAAAGGAGGGTCCCAAGGGAAAAGCTGTGCGAGAAATCATGCTGTAAGGAACCCAAGGAACTGCCTACAAAGGCCACAGGAAGGTGTTCTAGCAACCAATTCACCTGCGGTCCAAGCCCACAGCCAGCACCAACCTCCAGATGCACGAAAGAATGGGTCTTTGGGTGATTCTAGCCCTTACCCTTGGAGCTCCTCCAGAAGAAGCTAAGTGGAGCAGAGAAAAACTTCATCTATAAATTCCTTTTCAAATTACAGCTATGTCAACAAAATAAATGTTGATGTAATTTCAAGCCACTGAAGTTGTGGGTAGTTTTATGCAGCAGTAGATAACTGGAACACATATATTCCCTATGGCATACCCCCAGGAAGGGATCATCTGACCAAAATCAGACTGTACATTTGAGAAAAGGAAACTTTATTGTCTTACATCGCTGATGTTCAGACTTTGGTATGTTGTGGAAGTTTGCATTAACTACCTTGACACATACAGATGGAAACTGAAAGACAGCAACAGAGTTTAGCAACATCAAAGTCACTGGTGATCTTAGGGAGAGTTATTTCAGTGGAAAGATAAGTTAGGTAGCCAGAGAATGAGGAAGTTAAGACAGAATTCTGGAAAACTATTTCCAGTAGTTTGGTTATGGGAAGTGGAAGGGAAATAGAGTGGAACTGGATGGGGATTAAGAATCTAATGAAGCCTTTGGAGTTTTCTTGTAATCTAAACAGGAAAGGATTAGGCTGGTTAAAGCCAATGGGAAGAAGCCAGATGAGAGAGAGGGGTTGAAAGGCAAAGAGAGAAAAGGGATTCCTGTAAGGCTCAAAAGGATGAGGAGCAGGAATTAATCTTACATAGAAGACACAAATTTTTATTTCTATGGGAGAAAGAGGGACAGGCAAGTACATATATGGGTAGGTTTGTATGTTTCCTGTTAAAATATGAGACTTGTTTTTCTCTATAAACTAAGAGCAAGCTTATCTGTTGCTAGTGAGATGGAGAAAAGTGTACAAATTTTGAGGATTGAAGACAAGGAAGAGGAGCAATGCAGTTTCCTGCACCTACAATTATGACAATTTTTCTCCCTGGCACAATTGTAAAACCAGGGCATCTGAGTTTACCTGAATGAACTCTGAATTGTTCATTTCTTACTATAGGAGGAAATTTTCTCCTTCATTCACACTTCTATCCCAGCCTCAAACTGTCTAAATTTCCCATGTAGAGATCCTTCATAAGCTACAAACTCCTTCCCCTCCCAGAAATGTCAGTGTGAACACCCTTTAAATCCAGGACAGGCAACCTTCACAGACCCTCAGCCAACAACGTTTGCCTGAAGTTTCTGACAACAAGAAAACACTTTTATATTATTTATGTACATATATATATATATATATATATATATATGGTTATAAAAGTCTTTTTTTAACTTTTATTTTAGATTCAGGGGTACATATGCAGGTTTGTTACCCGAGTAGACTTCATGATCCTGAAGTTTGGAGTACAGTTGATGCCATCACCCAGATACAGAGCAAAACAAGTATCATCCCTTTTTCATTTTGTGTCTTTCATGACTCCCAATATTTAGTAGGCTCACAGTTGTCTACTTGAAAATGTTCATTAGCTGTATTTAAGCTATTAGATACTCAAATACTAAAGATCCATTCCTTCTATATTTCATTGAAATGTAACCACTGTTTTATTCCCATGAATAGTACCAAAGAGGCAGAAGAGGCATCAGCACCAGATTGTCTACAAAAATCATTCATGTTCTACTCATGAAAAGAGAGGCAATTTCTTTTCTGGTTGTGTAGCCAAAGCCAGTCCAGCTGCATAGAAAAGCATATGAAAACAGGGACTCTGAAAACAGGGACCTCTGGGTTGGAATTTCAGATACAAAATTACTATCTGTGTGTTTCTTCAAATATCTTATCTTCATTTTCCTATCTGTAAAATAGAGGAAACACTGTATACATTTCAGATTACTATGGGATACTGGGAAAAATGCATGCAGTACCCAACAGCTAGCAGGGACTTAATAAATCATAGCTGTTAGTACTCATTCAACAAGCATCTAATTGAGAATCAATAGGACTCAAGTCAATGTGCAATCTAGTATTAAGGAAAAGATTCCCATCTGGGCATTTAATTATATTTGCCTCAAGGGCATAACAGTTGTGTAAAAACTTAAAGAGAAATTATTTCTTTAAAACTTAAATGTACTTTGTAAACACTATATGAATAATAAAAACACTGTGGGAAGAATTGCTAGTTCTGTCATTTGTGTTTGTATTCTCATAGTGATAAACCACACACTTGCCCTCTTTTGCACTGTATATGTTTGCTTCATTCAAATTTATTTTAGAGTTCTTGTTGAGGAAGTACTGCCCTAAGGCTTCTAGGAAAAAATGGCTCAGGACCACAGCTCTGCAAGTTTTAAGATGGCCTCTGAGATAACCCTGGGCTATGTTATTCATTAAATTCACTCTGATCTTGATAGCCTCTGACCTGTGCAGGTTGGTAATCACCATGTAGATAGATGTCTTGGGGGCACAGTGTTGCTAAATGCACTCATATTTTAAAAGTAGACAAAAATGAAGTAAATACATTTATTACCAACTCTCAGTTAACTGAAGGAATTTGGGGTCCAGAAAAAAACAGTCTATCCCAATTCTTTTAACCTTACCCACTTGTACTAATAAACTGAGCATCCTTAGGACTAGGTTTTTTTAAAACTGAAAGCCTTTTTAGCTAGAAACAATGATCATTCAGCAGCAGCAAGCATCACTAGGTCCCAGATTGTAGTTTCAAAATATTCCTTCTCACTAGAAGGTTTCTTGGAGAACTGGGTATTCTAGGTCCAGAACAGGAAATGTATTAAAAAAGCCTGGAACATCTTATTATTCCACATAGCAAGGAAGCTATGAAAAAAAAAAATAGAGTTGTATCCAAAGGATTCAGGAGCCAAATTGAAGAAGTTTCCACTGACCAAAGATGGGACCAACTGAACTTCAACTAGAATAAGAAATGCAATTTTAAACCTGTAACATGTTTAAGTTCACAGTGATGTTTTTCAAAAGAAATAAACTAACTGATTATCTTTAAAGGATAACAGAGAATTAACTATTGATTTTGAAAATTAGAAAATAATAAGAAAGAATCAAGATTTATTATGTATTTCTTTTAGGAATGTTATCATTGATAGCCTATACTAGAAGACCAAAGTGTCACTTTATGAAACTATTCCAGTAAATTTAAAAAAGAATTGCAACTTCCAATGAATTAATAGACCTAGGCCATGTGCATGACTGCTAACATCACTGAAAAGAAACAACTGGATCTTATGTGTTTCCTGATGAGAGAACACAAAATCACCCACAGTTTTGCAAAAGGCATTAACTATTAGTCAGATCAAGACTTTGGATCCAGCTACCAATGTCAGGTTGTATCAAGGACATAAGAAAACACTGAGTGTGAAACATAAGTAAAAGATCAGAAAAATCTAGGTTCTGTGAAATTCTACATGTCACAGTCTTCTTCAATAGATATGGGATCAGCAAATAATTAATGGTAAGGGATCCTAGAGATTAAAAAATATATCAAAGTTTTTTTTAAAGGGGTCAAGCTAAACTATATTATGTATGCATGCATGTTAAGATAATAAAATTACTCTTAAAAATACTATTGATTACTCTAAAAAGTCATGATAATGATTATTTGGGAGGATGGGAACAAGTTGCAATTAGAATGTGATACATGTCAGAAGATCTCTGGGGTGCTAGGAAAATTCTGCTTTTGGACATGGTTGTTTGGTTGATTATAATACACTATTCCATGTATTTTACTTGTGTGTTTTTCTCAATGTTATTTTAGATTTTTAATCTTTTTTCCACACATGTTGTTTATGTATCAATATATGTTTTATTTTGAAATAATGAAGTTGGGTTTTTTTCTTTCCAAAGAGAGAAAAAATGATGGGTATAAATGATAAAGAAGAAAATAGTGTCTCACCCAGGGTCCCTGTGTTAGATACTCTCAAGAAATATACATTCTTCTTCAGGACTTTGTATGTGCTAACCTACCCTGTGTTAGCCTGACAGACTCCATCTTGCTGAAAGCCAGACAGACTCCAGCTTAATCTCTGCCTCACCCCTCCTGCCGTTTCTCCCTAAGTACATACCTGGGTCATGCTACTGTGCTAGGTCATGAGGTACTTAGAACTATAGAAACATATAACCTTTGTAACTATATCCTACTTGGCAAAGCCACTTGTGACTGTGAATACCCCCCTTGATTAATTGCATGACAAGTACCGAATACCCACCTTGGCAACCAGCAATCATGGGAACCATGTGTGTATACCCTCCTTGGTAATCAACAATCCTGGGAACCTCCTGCTTCCTAGTTACCAGCCTCCTTGTCTAACTTGCTTGTTCTGCTTCTCTAAATTCTGCTTCAGCTGGGCTCTCCCCTCCCCTAAGTTAGCAAGCTATAAAAAGAAATCCAGCCCCTTCCTCGAGGCCGGGAGAATTTTGAGCATTAGCTCTCTCTCGGTCACCAGTTAATAAAGGACTCTTAATTTGAAACTCAGAGCGTGGTACTTTCCTTCTGACTCACTCGGTTATGACATGTAGACTGCATATTACATATTCAAATAAGAGAGACTCAAGCTTACCCCTCAGCTGAAGATAAACTTCTTGGACTGTCAAGCTACAGTCAAAGAAAATCTGTTGGAATGGATTGGTGGCCAAAAACATTCATTCTGAAAGATGAGCATCTTTTATTCGCTTATTTATTCATTCATTCACCCATTTTAGAAGTTGTTAGAATTCCATATATGTTTTATGCACTAGAGGTGTAAAGATTAAAATTCAACAATTTAAACAGGCAACAAAATCATGAGTTATAACACCATAATTAATGCATGCACACACACACACACACACATACACACACACATACACACACACACACGAGTCTAAGGAAACATAGAAAAGTTGTAACTTATTCAATTAAGGAAACAGGTCTTGGAAGACATCTTAGAGAAAGTGATGCTTGAGTTTAACTTTTAAAACTAAGAACAAGGTAGTCCAGTGGCTGAGAAGGGAAAGAAATTCCAGACAGAGGAAACGTCTGGAGCAAACTCAAAAATATATGAGAAATCATAGCATAGTTGAGGAACTGTATCTAGATCAATTTACTTTAAGGCCATTTGAAGAGAGGGTGGTGAGAAAAATGAGAAAGTAGAAAAAACTTAAGGGTGAATAAGGTTTCTTAGATAGAAAAAAAGTGGTATCACGAAATGTCCAGCAGGGAGTAGGAGCTATTTGTTAGATGGATGCAAGATGGCTAGAAGAAAGACTGGATTATGAACAGTGGGTGAGAAGGTCTTGTTAAGAATTTCAAAAGTCATCCTGACAGTTTTCTATGAGCAGATTTGCATTTTAAGAAATGCCACTTTGGCAGATGTGTGGAATGCAGAGTGGAACTGGAGGTTTGTAGAAAAGAGCAAAAGTCCAAGTGAGAAAAAATCCCAATCTGAACTAAGGCAATGGTGGTGACGATGCAAAGGATAGAATGAATTTGAGATAAATGACAGATTCAAGAGAGGTGACCATTCTGATATAGGAAAAGTTGCTTTAAAAGGCAGATTTATTTTCAGGAGTAATGTCATTAACATGATCCTGAAATTATAAAAACAGAGTGAGAAAAATAACTGATAATGATTATCTTCCTGGCCAAACTTTATGCGAGTTTTTCTGAGCTGTCTTTTTGACTAGAAGAGAGAGAAAATGATGGGTATAAATGACAAAGAAGAAAATTGTTTCTCACCCTGGGTCCCTGTGTTAGATACTCTCAAGAAATACACATTCTTCCTCAGGACTTTGCAGACTACATACTACTTATTCAAATAGGAGACTGAGACTCAAACTTACCCCTCAACTTAGCCCGACTTTGAGCTTGCTTCCGTGTCCTTCCCTGTAAAGTTCAGCGTCTAATGTTTCTCTAAGTAACTTCCCATCCACTGACTCCCACACTGCCCCTGGGCTGTAGTTTGCTATAATTTCCCATTTCTCTTTGTTCTATTAGAAGTTGAGCCCAATCTCTCTCTCTTACTACAAAACCACACTTTAGTAGCCACCAGAATAAAGGCTACCTTACCATCTTTAACAAGTGTCATGAATAATTTTTTCTTTAACAAATCAAGAGAGGTGGCAATTTTAATACGGGGAAAGTTGATTCAAAAGGCAGATTTATTTTCAGATATCTGCCTTGTGATGGTGTCACTAACATGATCTTGAAACTGTAAAAACAGAGTGAGAAAAATATTTAAAATATATGCAGGACCAATCAGATGACAATTAAGTATCTCAGAAGGCAAAGAGAGAAAAAAAAAATCTGCTTCATGCAGAAAAGAAAATTGGCTGAAAATATTGTGAGGGGTTAGCCAATTCATCAGAAATGAGAACTAGGTAATCCAGCAAAAGGGACTTCAAGACCACCCCATGTAGAGAGCATTAACATCAAAACTCAAAAGTTTGAACTGACAGGTAGTAGCATAAAAACAAAAAATTCACCTTGCATATTTACAATATAAGACATCATATCCAGGCAAACTGCTTTTTGATGTTCAATCTCTGTCACTGAGAAGTTCACCCCACAAATCACTTGTGGTAATAATCTCAAAACTGTATGAGATGAGATAATTATATTCTCAACTCCAGGAAGAGTTAAATTAAGTATCAAAATTATGAAGTAAATAAAATCTATAATATTAATTTTTTAAGTTTTATAAATACATACTATGTGGACATACATATATGTGTATATATGTATACATATATATGTATGTGTATATATTCATATATATGTATATGTGTGTGTGTATGTGTGTGTATATATGGGATACATGATGGTTTTTGGCTTTTTGTTGTTTTAAGAAAGAATCTCTGTCACCCAGGCTGGAGTGCAGTGGCACAATGTCATCTCACTGCAACCTCTGCCTCCCAAGTTCAAGCGATTCTCCTGCCTCACTCTCCCCAGTAGCTAAGATTACAGGTGTCCACCACCACACCTGGCTAATTTTTGTATTTTTAGTAGAGACAGGGTTTTGTCATGTTTGCCAGCTGACCTTAGGTGACCCACCCACCTCTGCCTCCCTAAGTGCTGGGATTGCAGGCATGAGCCATTGCACCCAGCCCATAATATGTTTTAATACAAGCATACAATGTGTAATAATCACATCAGGGTAAATGCAGTATCCATCACCTTAAGTATTTATCCTTTCTTTGTGTTACAAAGAATCCAATTATACTCTTACAGTTATTTTTTTTCCGTTTTTCTATATTCTTTTTTTAATTTTTTTATTGTATTTTAGATTCTGGGGTACATGTGCAGATCATGCAGGATCATTGCATAGGTACACACATGGCAATGTGGTTTGCTGCCTCCATCCCCCCATCACCTATATCTCGCATTTCTCCCCATGTTATCCCTCCCTAACCTCCCTACCAACCGCAGTCCCTCCCCTATTTCCTCATAACAGACCCAAGTGTTGTGATGCTGCCCTCCCTGGGTCCACATGTTCTCATTGTTCGACACCCAGCTATGAATGAGAACATGCAGTGTTTGATTTTCTATTCCTGTGTCAGTTTGCTGAGAAGGATGGTTTCCAAATTTACCTATGTCTCTTCAAATGACACGAACTCATCGTTTTTTATGGCTGCATAGTATTCCATGGTGTATATGTGCCACATTTTCCTTGTCCAGTCTATCGTCAATGGGCGTTTGGGTTGGTTCCAAGTCTTTGCTATTGTAAACAGTGCTGCAATGAACATTCGTGTGCTTGTGTCCTTATAGTAGAACGATTTCTAATCCTTTGGATATATACCCAGTAATGGGATTGCTAGGTCAAATGGAATTTCTATTTCTAGGAACTTGAGGAATCGCCACACTGTCTTCCACAATAGTTGAACTAATTTACACTCCCACCAACAGTGTAAAAATGTTCCTATTTCTCCACATCCTCTCCAGCATCTGTTGTCTCCTGATTTTTTAATGATCGCCATTCTAACTGGTGTAAGACGGTATCTCAATGTAGTTTTGATTTGCATTTCTCTAATGACCAGTGATGATGAGCATTTTTTCATATGTTTGTTGGCCTCATGTATGTCTTCTTTTGTAAAGTGTCTGTTCATATTCTTCACCCACTTTTGAATGGGCTTATTTGTTTTTTTCTTGTAAATCTGTTTTAGTTCTTTGTAGATTCTGGATATTAGCCCTTTGTCAGATGGGTAGATTGCCAAAATTTTTTCCCATTCTGTTGGTTGCCAATTCACTCTAATGACTCTTTCTTTTGCTGTGCAAAAGCTGTGAAGTTTGATTAAATCCCATGTGTCTATTTTGGCTTTTGTTGCCAGTGCTTTTTGTGTTTCGGTCATGAAGTCCTTGCCTACGCCTATGTCCAGAATGGTTTTGCCTAGGTTTTCTTGTAGAGCTTTTATGGTGTTAGGTCTTATGTTTAAGTCTTTAATCCATCTGGAGTTAATTTTTGTGTAAAGTGTCAGGAAGGGGTCCAGTTTCGGCTTTCTGCATATGGTTAGCCAGTTTTCCCAACACCATTTATTAAACAGGGACTCCTTTCCCCATTGCCTGTTTTTGTCAGGTTTGTCAAAGATCAGATGGTTGTAGATGTGTGGTGTTGCCTCCAAGTCCTCTGTTTTGTTCCATTGGTCTATATCTCTGTTTTGGTAACAGTACCACATTGTTTTGATTACTGTAGCCTTGTAGTATAATTTGAAGTCTGGTAGTGTGATGCCTCCCACTTTGTTCTTTTTGCTTAGAATTGACTTGGCTATGCGGGCTCTCTTTTGGTTCCATATGAAGTTTAAGGTGCTTTTTTCCAGTTCTGTGAAGAAGGTCATTGGTACCTTGATGGGGATAGCATTGAATCTGTAAATTACTTTAGGCAGTATGGCCATTTTCACAATATTGATTCTTCCTAACCATGAACATGGAATGTTTCTCCATCTATTTGTGTCCTCTTATTTTATTGAGCAGCAGTTTGTAGCCTAATCACCTGCCTCAGAGCCCTTTTATTTTTTTAGTTGAATGGGCCACTGTGTCCCAGCTGTTCCAGTCGCCTGTTGAAAAGGCACCAGTATCTGTGTGATTTCCCACGCAGCGACCCACTGAGCCAGCTGAAACAGCCACACTCAGATTCGTGGTGCTTTTTTGCCAGGGAATCTCCTAGCCTGGCTCCCTGTACAGTCCCCTTTTTTAAACCAGTTGAATGGGTGACTCTCTATCCCAGGAGCTCCAATCGCCAGCTAAAAGGGCACCCGGATCCGTGTATTTTGTGCAGACAACCACAGCACCCGCCAAAACAAGCTGCTGGCCAAAACAGCAGCGCTGGACAAAACAGCCGCGCTGGCGACCCGTGGGGCTCCTCCACCTGGGAATCTCCTGGTCTATGGGCAATAAAAATCCGTCTGGAAATGCGGTGTCCACTCACCCTCTGCACTTTCACTGGGAGCTGCAATCCTGAGCTGCTCCTAATCGGCCATCTTGGATCTGTCTCGCAAGTTTTGTTTTATTTTGTTATTGTGTTAATGCCTAGGGTGGGGAATGGATTGGAATATTTTCCTCCTGCATTGCTTTTTGTTTTGTAACTTTGCAAGTGCTCCACATTTTCCTTTATTTAAAATGTAAACTTGGTGCCCTGTGTTTCTGGTGTTAAATAGAAGTGACACTTCTGCAGAAAGTATTTGGGAGATACTCTGTTCTGCCCAGGGAGATGCAGCTGAAAAGAGGGCAGCTCATCCTCCTCAAACTTAGGGCAGGGAGCAGCATGCAGGGACAGAGCAGCAGCTTGGCATCTTGATGAATCCACTGTCTGCTGTAGGTGCCTGGGGGAAGTTGCAGACTTAAATTTTCTTTTGTAAAATGGGGACTGTAGGTGATTAAATATGGGAAGTCCTGGCAAAGAGTGAAGTATGAAGACGTTTTAGGTTTATTCTCTTCACTGATGTGCTGTTACTGCTCCATCTTTATTACACCTTTTCTAACTCACCACATGCTGGGGAACACAAACTGACCTTGTGTAGCTCTGGTTACTCCAGCCTTTTTAAAAAACAAAAACAAACAAACAAAAAATACTTTTGTAGTCTGTCACCATATTCATAAACAGGTCTGGGACTCTGTGGTGTGTATTGGTAGTAGCATGGCTGAAGTTACTGCATTCTAATTGTTATCCCCAGGTTCATGGGTGTCTTTCATTAATATTCTTAGTACTTTAACCCAGGGCAGTGCTGGACAACTCAATGGTCTTACAATCAGACAAGCCTCCAATTCTGTGTTCTGCGCTTATCAGCCTTTGTCCTAATGTATCAATAATTCCACCCACCCGAGCCTCACTTTTCTGTATTTTACTGCAGCGGGTTTCTAGGCATATGGCACCTAAGTAGTCTGTAGATTATCTTAGAACGACCTTAGGATTCCAGATCCCAGTTCATCTGTGAAAATTAGGGCAGTAGGAAACTTTCTGAGACACACTTTAAAAATTAGTTATATGAATGTTATCTTTACAGCTCTTAGTTTTGAATACCAGCAACAAAATAATATTCCAGATATTCACATAACGTCTGTTCATTTGGGAGGGGCTTTGTATTTTCAACAGGAGAGCTCTAAGTTCATTTTTTCAGCAACTAAAGTTCTAAGTTAATCTATTTTTATTGATACATGATATTTTATATATTTATGGGGTACATATCAGTTATAGTCTATTTTAAATAATACCTTAGTGTTATAAAATCACGGTGCTTTTACAAATAAATATACCTTGTTAATGATCCTGCATGTGTCATCAGAAGTACAACTTGAACAAGTCCATCTTCCATGGATCAAGCACCACCGTGGGCATTTGTAGCATGATCAAAATCCAAGGTACTGGCTGGACTCCAGAGACCCTGTTTATCTCAGAGGCATGACAGAAGGCAGAAGGAGTCAGCTAACCCAAGTCCTTTCTTGTGGTTTCCTTCGGTGGGGAGGAAAAGTTGAATTTCATGATTATAGAGAAGAAACAGGAAATAGAGACAGACAAAAAGATATGACAGTACCGTTTTCCACTTCTGCTGCCCAGATACCTGTTTCCACATACCATTCCATGCATTTGTTCTGAATATGTAAATGTGTACCTAAAGATAGGTACCCTCAAGTCCATCAGGGCTTGGATGTCCACTACTTTTGAAGTTCCAGAACATTTTTGCTAAGGTGAGGAAATAGCAAAAGAAGACTACAAAAATTATGGTATATATTGATGTGTCACATAATACACATGTGATATAATAAAGATGTGTAAGATGATATAACTTGTGAGCGTACCTACCTTATCTGGGGATAACACCTCAAGTTTAATTTTGAGGCTTGAGTCAACTGTGCTTCCCTTTCCATGATTGCCATGATAGGTCCTTTATGAGATGTTGTCATAGATCCCATATTATTTGGTAGCTGTAGAATACAACATAACTGTATGATAATTCTGTATTACTTTAATTGCTGCACAGAAGTTCATTGTATATAAGTGCCACCATATATTTAAAAGATTGTCTTCTATTTCTAGTTCATGTGATAGTATAGCACTCTCATGAATATTCATGTACTTGATCTTTACACATTTTCTTTTTTCCTTAGGATGAATTCTGAGAGATGTAATTGATGGGGCAAAATGTACACACACTTTTTGAGATTAAAAAATTCTTTTTCAAAAGCTGGTACTCTTGGGTTTTTAAGACAAAGAGCAAATCGTCCCCTACCAAGATTAATTTTTGGCTCTTTTTATTTTCAAACCTCGCAGCTTTTTGGTTTACTTATCATAAAATGCCAAGCACCACCAATAGGGCTATGTGAAGGGCTCAGAAGTAGGAGTGCTGTGGTTAAGAGTAGTCTTGGCCAGATGGGCAAGCTGAGTGCTCCGAATTTGAGTGAGGGGGTGGGGGTGCTGCAGGTACAGATGCTGGGGAAAGATGCCCTGAAGGCCACAGGGAGCAACGATGGCTGCAGTACCTGTGGCCGTTCAGCAGGAGCAGAGGATGGAAACCAGAACGGGCTGATGATTGGATGCCAGGTGTGATCCAGGTGAGTTCTGTTCTCATTGTACTGTAAAGTGAGTTGCTCCAGGCCTCCCAATTCTCACCCCCCACCAGTCCCTGCAGGGGTCCCTGAGGAGGTTAATCTTGCAATAGGCCCTCTGCTGTTTTTCCCTCTGTAAGCTTCACTCCACTTTGCAGCGAGTTCTAGTATAACCTCTATTCCAGTAAAATCAAATGGCTAACGACTCCAGAAAAGAAATTGGGTGAACACAAAGGGTTTGTCATACTTTAACTTTGTCCCTTTTCCAGGTGGCCCATGCTTCTAGGCCAGCCTCCCAATTCCTAGCTCACTTCATGCTCCTGGCCTTTGCTTACTCAAACCAATCTGTTCTCCCCACCCTGCTGTCTCTGTTCAGAGCAAGTACCTCCCTCCCTCTGCTTTTACCCTAAGTTATTTTTTCAACTCACATAATATCTAACTTGCCCCTGCATCTCTGTTTCCCCAAAACCCTCTCTGCCTGCTTCCTCCCATGCTATCCCTGACCAATGCCAGAAACCAGGAAATCTTCTTGAAAGCTGCACTCTTTGCTGCTCTTCCCTCTCCTTCATCCTTCCACTTGGAATCTCTCTCCTTCTACCTGTCTCTATCTGCTGAAGTCCTGTTCATCTTTCCAGGCACATGTGACACTTTGTCATCTTTAAGAATTCCTCTCAGAAACCCTACATGATATTTTCATGATATATACCATATTCCACTGTGTAATGTAGATTACACCACAGGGTTTTTGATTTCCTGATGGCAAGGACTACAACCTAGTCATCTTCCTCTCCTAAGTGGGGAGTATCATCATGCTTTGGCCAAGTAGCTATGACATGGGTACTAGCTCCATAAATGAATAAGCAGTGAGGAAAAAGGAGATGATGACAAATGAATGAGGAATCTTAAGAAAAAGTTTATTCCACTGTGAGCTCCAAAAGCTCTCTCGAGGAAGGATTTAGGACAGCATCCTAATCAGAAGGGCCTGGAAGCACTTTATAAATTAGAGACAAGATCAAATGTCAAAATAGAAGAATGGAGGTGAGAGGAGATAGGGCTCCATAGAGGAGCAAGCCCCTTCTGTCCCCTGGAACTTCCTGCCAGTGCATGGGTTACCTCTCATTAAATTTAATATTACTTACTGCTTTGGTGTAGTGAAATGCATGCCTTGATGATATTGCATTGCACTGTTTTTGAAAGAGAGTACTCAAGCATGTGTCACTTCTGTTTCTTGGAAGCAACCGTGGTCCTGAGCTACACATACTTCCGGTTGGGATTATTTCTGGTTTCTACTGCCTGTTTCCTTGAAGATATGGCATGGAGAGTGTAAGTTGAAAAGATGAGTGCAGGGCTCATCTATCCCTGGAAGTGTCTTTCCCAAATCCCTACCACAGAATGTGAGCACTACAGGAATTCTGAAGAAATGGATCTCTTGCCACCTTCCAGTAAAATATTATTTTTGGAATAAAAAGATAAAAAGTAAACTGGTACTTTATCTTGATATGAAAATGTAGACAGCCACAGAAAAATTTAAAAATTAACCAGGCATGGGGGTGCATACCTGTTGTGTCAGCTACTTGGGACCCAGGAGTTTGAGGCTGCAGTTACCTGTGAACATGTCACTGCACTCCAGCCTGGGCAAGAGAGCAAGACCCTGTCTCTTAAAAAAAAAAGAAAGGAAAGGATACATTTTGATAAGAAAATATATAGCCAAAAGGAGCTTTGAGAACCTGTGAAGTCGATAGGTATGCTGCCTTACAAGGCAGAGTTCCTAAGTACATCCCCATTCCACCAAATTGAGAAAGTATGACTCAAAATTTATCTCTGCTTATATTTTGAACTCAGTGCTAAGTGATCACAAAGATCACAAATGTGTCCTGGCTTCACATCCCATGCATAGAGAAAAACTGTGTGTAGGTAAAGCATTTCAAATTAGAAGAGTGAAGTATTCTTCATTTCTCCAAACATCTCAGAATATAAACACTTACAATAAATACTTCTAGAGAGGTAGTTCACAGGTCCATGAGAAAATCAATCACAAAGATGGCATTATAATATAAGTAAAACAGAAGATACTACCTCAGGTTTTGCTTTTATGTTCTAAAATACATTATTTCCAAGATATCTTGTGTACAATGTAAATTCAGTGACTAATTTCCAAGATCATGTAAATTTTAATTTTATCCATGAGCAAAAGGAGGGGCTGCTTGTTTTTGTTTGTTTTGGACAGTTTCAACTTCTGAAAATAGTTGGCAACTTCCTTGAAAATGGAGACTCTGGGCCAGGCACAGTGGCTCATGCCTGTAATCGTAGCAGTTTGGGAGACTGAGGTGGCAGATCACCCAAGGTCAGGAGTTTAAGACCAGCCTGGCCAAAATATACAAAAATTAGCTGGGCATGATGCCAGGTGCCTTTTATCCCAGCTACTTGGGAGGCTGAGATGGGATAATCACTTGAACCTGGGAGATGGGGGTTGCAGTGAGCGGATATTGCATTACTGCACTCCAGCCGGGGCAGCTGAGGGAGGCTCCATCAAAAAAAGGAAAGGAAAGGGAAGGAGAGGAGGGAGGGGAGGGGAGGGGAGCAGAGGGGAGGGGAATTGAGACTCTGAGCTCAGCTTTACTTTGGGCAAACACAACTATTTTGGGGTCCTGAGGTTAACAATTGAAACTTTAATTCAAACCTTCCAGAAGACATCAGATTTCATTTTATCTCACCAGATTTCATTTTTATCTCATAATTTCTCCCATACTTGTTGAGATTTTTTTCTTGCTTGAAAGTCAAGGATGTCTTTTGGAAGAGTCTTCACTTTGGCATTATCTTGGCAACCAATGATGTCTAATGCAAAGAGAGAGGGGAGAAAGAATATTACAACCATATTATCTTGTTTTTCCCTCCATTTACTAAGTTTTTTTAACTGTTCTTAAAAATCAAATCATTTTAATTTCTTAAGTGTTTTGATTTACCAGTGCTTCCATCTTCTTTGGTAAAACCATGTTCTAAAAATGGCAGAGTCAGAATCCTTTGGAAATAAGATTATACTCAGAAAAGCAATTTTCTTAATCTAATAGATATATTGCAAGAAAATATTAGTCTGTCTTTTGCTCTTTCAGCTGATATTGAATGGCTGTACTGTGACACAACATATTCCCTTACTGAATATGTTCAATTGTGCAAAAGTAAGTTACTTTCAGATAAATATAGAGTAGTCTTGCCCACAGGAACAAGCTGCTGCCCACTGCCTGGCATCACAGCCCCAGAACTCAGCTATTTCCAGGAGTCCATAGCAACTCATCTCTTGGCTGAGCCAGAAAGAACCCTACTGAAGCCCAGAGGCACTTTATGAAAGGCATTTTTGTCTTGTTTTGTTGAGGGAAGTGGAGAAGATAGTATATATTGGCTGTCACCTGGAGTATTTGCCCCAAGTACATATACCCTCAATTTGTAATGTCTATTTATGTAATAGATATTTGTAATATCTATTAATCCAATAGATATTTGTAATATATATTATTCTATGCTCAATTTTTAAAACTGTTATGTTAAGTAGATATGAAATATCTATTTGATATCTAAACTACACTCATCTCTTGCCTCAAAAGCAATAATTTGGTGAGTTTATTTGGGCATTTTCTCTCTGATCATGAGGCCCATATTATGTGTCGTATTATACTCCAAACCAAAAATGTTTGTCTAGGCAAGTAAATTAGGAGGCTTCTTCTAAGGAGAAAAGGCATATTGTGAATTGCTTTCCTCTGAGAAGGCTATGGTGCTTCACTGTGATTTATATTTCTGAATTGCAGCTTTAGAAAAAATGTTATTCTTCCCATTCACCGAATAAAAATATTAATCCTAATTGTCCCCAACCACTTATCATTGAATATAAGTTGTCAAATATCTACTGAGGCACAATATGCTATGATGCACCTTAAAGTTCCCATAATAGGTTTACATTAGTGAGTGGGAACCGAGGAGCAGCTGAAGGTCTTATTTTGTGTTGGCAACACACGTTGATGTTAGGAATGTTAGGGAGCTTCCAAGTGATACTGATGTTCTTTTATTTTGCATTCGGTCAATATTTTTTTTTTTTTTTTTTTTTGAGACAGAGTCTCACACTGTTGCCTGGGCTGGAGTACAATGGGACAATCTCGGCTCACTGCAACCTCCACCTCCCAGGTTCACACAATTCTCCTACCTCAGCCTCCTGAGTAGCTGGGATTACAGGTGCACACCACCAGACCCAACTAATTTTTTTTATTTTTAGTAGAGATGAGATTTCCCTATGTTGGCCAGACTGGTCTTTGACGCCTGACCTCATGATCTGCCCCCTCAGCCTCCCACAATGCTGGGATTACAGGCGTGAGCCCCTACACCCAGCCACCTTTGTGGAATCTTAAGGATGTTTTGTTTTGTGTAAAATTTTCATGGCTGTCACTCTCTTTTGAAAGAGGTTTTAAATTCCAGTGCAAGGCAGGTCTACCTTTTCAAATATATTTCAGTGATCACTTAAGGAACTAAGTTGCTCCATCTTTCTGCACCTTTCCCACTTTTTTGCCTGGTTTCTCACTTGAATTTCAGGATCTGGGCTTTTAAGATTAAAAAAAAGAGAACAAGAATGAGGTAATTCAGTCACTCTTTTTCATGAAGTCTGTCAATTTTCTGGATGCAGATCCATTATTATTACACTATTTAAGTCAGAATTGGAACTCTATAAAATGCCTACACTATTATGCTTTTAACCAGAACTTTCTTGAGTAACCAAACTTATCTATCTTTTATTAAAATAATTAATTGACTAAATGTGATATCCACCTAATGAGTATTTGTCTTAGAAGTATGAAGTTTAAATACCCAGAACTGTTTTAAAATCCCTTAGCTTATATTCACAGAAAATGTTTGCTTATGGCAGCATTCTTAGGCAAGCCTCCATGTACCAGTTCTCATCTAGGAGAAATTTGTTAGTATTGCTTTGTAAAAATAATGTAAGTTAAATAATGTAAGCATCTGAATACAGAGAAATCCGTTTTCATTTATCTAACTGTATCTCATATTTTACCATTCTTCAAAGAATACAGTCTTCAGTTCTAGAATGACTTTAATTTATTTATTTATGGAAATGGAGTTTTGCTCTCTTGCCCAGGCTGGAGTACAGTGGTTCAATTTCGGCTCACTGCAGGCTCTGCCTCCCAGGTTCCAGTGACTCTGCTGCTTCAGTCCACTGAGTATGTGAGATTACAGGCATGTGCCACCAAGCCCAGCTAATTTTTGTATTTTTTAGTAGAGACAAGGTTTTACCACATTGGCCAGACTTGAACTGACTTCAGGTGGTCCACCTGTCTTGGTTCCCAGTGGTGTTGGGATTACAGGTGTGAGCCACTGTACCTGGCCTTTTTTTTTTCTTTTCTTATTATAATCCTAGATAGGCAGTTAAATGGAAATAAGAGGTAATGAGCTATTTCTATATGTATAAATAGGCTGTGATTTTTTTAACTTTCTAACTAAACTAATTTATTTTGAAGTACATTATATTTACATTTTCATCTGTGTTTAGAATTAAACACTTTGGCTATACTTGCATGCAAAAATAGTCCAGGAAAAAAGTTTATGAAACAAAAAGATAGAAATTAAGATCCTAAATCAATTTATTTTAGGATCTTATTTTATTTTATTTTACTTCATTTTATTTTATTTTATCTTATTTCTAACTTTATTTTAAAAGTCCCTAAGAACCCAGAGACACTCTTAGTTGTATCTGAAGAGTCACAGTTCTCATGCTCTTGTGTCAATGGCCAACAACTCCACTTTGTCCCTTCTGTGGTCCTCTGTCCTCTTGATCTAGGGTTAGATGAAGCAAGCCCTGGACCATTGGGGGATAAGCCATTTAAAGATAATGGGGCTTACTTTGTCAAAGTTGTGATGCAGAACACACCAAATCCTGGCTCCTGGTGAGACTTAAGTGACATGCCAGTGACTAATGCTTAACAACTAACTTTATAGCCTATAAATATTAGGCTACTCACATGTAGACTTTAGACAGGGAAAATTTTAGAATCACTTTTTTCCTAATTCAGGATTTATGAGATAAAAAATGCTTGAGAACACTGTTTTAAATCCCCAGCACCCCTTCTACTCAAGTGCTACATGCAGAAAGAGAATTTGAATTATCCCCAGCATTGTAGTGCAGTGTTCTCTAGCTGCAAAGTTTCTAGGCTAGCTCGCAGGTGCTAGCCTAGTGGAAATATTAACAAATTGCTGAGTAACTCTAGGATATGAGGGGGGCGGTTATGGATGCAGTTTCATCCACTAGGATATGGATGCAGTTTCATCCACTGAGACCATGCACAATGCCTTGGAGCATAGATATGCTCAGACCATTACCCTCTGAGGCCTTATTTTACATGAGTGAAAACTGGCAGCTTCCATGGTGGGTTGGGTTCTGTATTTTTCTTGGCCTAAGCTGATTTTCAGTGCCCAGCCTTCCTATTTCATCTTCCTTATAACCCCCCACCCCCTTTTTTTTCCAGATCAGGAGATAACAATGAGACTAAAGAAAGCTAAAATTGAACTACTATTGAAAACAATCTAGGATAAGATTCTGTTCAGGGGAAAGGGTACAGAACTAGGGAGTGGAAGGATGATGGTAAGAAGAGGTATCCTGGAAGAATGACAAATGCTGCTAATTATTCAGTAGCAGCCAGAATGTTCTCCTGGGATATGTGCAAGCTGGTGGCTTACAGCAGGTGGGGCACACACTCAATGGCCTTGTCATTCTAGCTTCAGAAACCCTTAAGATAAAAGGCAATGTTTGTGTTCCCAAATATTTCCTAATAAACAGAGTATATTTTAACATCTCATTTTAAATGAGAAAACATTTTCTCATTTATCATTTGAATTAAAATTCCACAGGCTCTGCTTTGACCTGCAGTATTTTATCTATCCTGAGTCTCAGGACCCTTTTTGATGGAATTAAGATATTATGTGTTAAAGCCTGTGTGGCTTTCTCTTATTTACTTTGGGGAAAATGATGCCAGGCACATATGTAGTGTCTCAGTGCTATTACTCCACGATGGACTAACTCAAAGTGTTGGGAGATGACTCATATTATCTTAACATGCTTTCTTCCATTGAGAGTGGAAGGTGGGTGGGGGTGGAATGTGATTCTGCAGAAATGGCCCACATCTTCAGAATGTTCTCCTGATACTTTTTATTTTGGGGAAAATGTGCTCAGTTTTTGTTCTCATTCTATCTTTGAGTTCGGGTACCCAGCAGGATTCTCAGATGCGTATATATTGAAATTAAACAAATGCAAAACTTTTTACCCTAAGGTGTTGCTAATTCATGAGCCTATTCTTTTTACAGGTTTTTTCCTCCTATATAACATATATCTTGTTGAATGTATTTTTTTCTCCTGGATTGTTTGCAACAGTCATTCAATTTTAGCTTTCTTTAGTCTCAATTTTAGAAAAACTTTGAGATTAGCCAATTATTTGAACATAATCAGTTTAATCAGAAAGAAAATGGTACCAGAACACTTCCTACAGTTCCAGAAGAGTAAGCTGTCCAGGCTGAGGGTTCTTTTTATAAATTGTAGTATGCCATGGAAGCCTACATGTGTGGACCCTAATAGTGAGTCATTGCCAGAGGAAGATAAAAAATATGTGCTCTGTATTTGTGTTGATGCCACATTTCAGGCCAAACATTTTGCAATCAGACCATGCATTCTAGCATCCTAAGTCCATGGCAACTGTGCCATTGGCTCTTTTTACACCAAAAAGGGAAAGAGAAAACTGGCTAAATCCTGGACTCTCTGACTGCAGTCAGGCCGAGTGCCAGGGAACCAGTGTCTGTTCACTGGGATGAAGATTTAAAGCATCTTCTGTGTTTTCAGAGCCTGCCAAGAAAAGGTTTAGAGGCTAACTCTGGGCCTTTGTGAACCCCATCCTGTCTTTGAATGAATGACTGGGCTCCTCAGCAGGTCTACAGACTTCTAGTTATTTTTGGGGTAGTGGTGACTCTTGACATTTATTGTCCAGGTCTGGTCTGCAGCACTTTGGAAGCCTCCAGGTATGGAGGTGGAGTGTATGTCATGCATGGGGAATATAAATGCTACACCACTTTCCAAGCCTCAACCTCTATCAAAGGGCATTTGGATATGGCCTGAGATGGGAGTAACCTCTCTTTTCAGTGGTATCAAGTTCTTATGCCATGTTCTTTTTGTCTTTTCCTCATAATACCAAGGACAAGCACATCTGCAAAAAGACATTGCTGTAGGCGGTGCAAGAGCTGGAAACCGACTCTCCAGTCCTGGGAAAAGCAGTGCTATGCAACAGCAATGGAAAGAGGTAGGGAGCTTCATCCCAATACTTACAGAACACAAATTTTCCTGGTCCATTTCTCTGTTTTAATTTTTATTTATACATTTTTTTCTCATCTTGGTTTTTGATGAAAGCACAACATGCTCAGTTTTACTCTCAGATCTAAGTTATACTCTTTCAGTGGTTGCATGAAATCTTACTTTCTGGGTCACTGGGTCTGTCCCTAGGTAAGACTGGGGTTTTATTGGGTTTAGAGGTGAGCAAAACTACCCATTTTCAAAAAATCAATGTCATACCATCTTAAGGTGGAAAGGTCCAGTTTTAGCAATATTCCACAAAGGAGTTAAAGCCAGGCCTTTAGACTTCAGACCCAAGTATTGTACCCAAGGATAAGTATCTCACATAAAGGTTTGCCTGTGAAATAATTCATGCTATTATCAATTTAAATCTCGTTACTCCCACATTACCATACCTAGGTGAGGGAGTTGTTTTTAATTACTATTTTCTGCCGTGGTTGAGAAGGACTATGTGAACTTTTGGAACAAATATTACCACTTGCATTCCTAATTGCTCAGGAACATCAGTCTGCCTGCCCTTCCCTGCACACAACAGCTAGGCCTGCGCATAGTTTTTGTTTTATCACATATGTTAAGATACTGTTAGGGGTTCAGGCATAGTGGCTTACGCCTGTAATCCCAGCACTTTGGGAGGCCAAAGTGGGTGGTTCATCTGAGGTCTGGAGCTTGAGATCATCCTGAACAACACGGAGAAAGCCCATCTCTACTAAAAATACAAAATTATCTGGGTGTGGTGGTGCATGCCTGTCATCCCAGCTACTTGGGAAGCTGAGGCAGGAGAATCACTTGAACCCAGGAAGTGGAGGTTGCAGTGAGCTGAGATGCCACCACCGCACTCCAGACTGGGTGAAAAGAGCAAAACTCCATTTCAAAACAAACAAACAAACAAACAAAAAAAGAAAACCAAAGATGCTGTTTAGGGCACACTCAATGTTAAAATCTCTATATCTCCAAGGACAATTTCCCTGAGCCTGACAACAATTTTCAGAATACTAGAAAGTCATTGCCATATTAAAGATATGGGACATCTAGACTGTTCTTGGTCTGATTTTATAAATGCTTAGAAAGAAATCTGTAACTAACTTCTAATGAAACAAATATCTAGAAGCCAAATATTTATAGAGATTCCCACTTTGTGTATGGTTTTATATTTGTACCATCTTTTAACACAATAAATATGGAGCAATATTTTTGAAAGATAATCCAAAAATTTTGAGAGAGGCTTTAGAAATATAATTTCAAATGGCTATTTTAGGAAGGAGATTATGACATATAGTTGAAGTTGTGGGATTTTGATTATTTTAAGTAAGTATATTTATTAAGCATTTATTTTATTGCACCTACGCTAGTCACTAAAAATTTATCAGTCAACAACACAAAAAAGTATTGTATTCAGTAAGCTTAAAATTGTGAATATGTGGGGATAGCGGGCCTGCTTTTACTTCAGGTGTCTATACAATTACTGCATGTGTCTGAGGCATCCACAGGTGTGTTCTATATTTCACAGGGTTTAAGCACAGGGCTAAGAACCTGTTAGAGTTTTGAGGACCTACAACATTCTTTGGGACCTGAAAAAAGCTTATTTATAGCCCCAGAAATTGGGGAGCAGGAAATGTCTGCATAAGAAAATTAAGAAATACTTAAAACATTGTAAAATGAGTATCGGTTGCAACACTGTTAAGCTTAGGAAGCATGATAAGTTTATCATATTTAGAAACAACTTACAGGCTTATATCTCAAGAGTTCTCAAGTATACATAATGATTGCTGAGTAAGCATAAGTAATTTCTAAGTAAAATGAGAATTTCAGAGCAAAGTTCTGAAACTCCTTGAGAACATTCTATAAGAAAACATTACATAAGGCTGAAATCAGGTGTTGGCCAGCTAAGAAACTTCTTCTAAGTACATGTATGCTATTAGCAGAATCTACTAATTTATTGTATCCTAAATTGTATGAAAATTCCTTGAGCATTTGCCTTTCTCTACATAATTTTTTACCAGATTTTAGTATTTGAAATGTTTTTTCTCGAATATGACAGTAGCTACTTAAGTAATCTCTCTTACTCTGCTCCTCTGTTGTCTTTCAATGCGTTGTCCACACTGCAAAGTAATTCTTTTTGAGGTGGAGTTTCCCTTTTGTAGCCCAGGCTGGAGTGTGATGGCACAGTGTCAGTGCACTGCAACTTCTGCCTCCTGGGTTCAAGTGATTCTCCTGCCTCAGCCTCCAGAGTACCTGGGATTACAGGTGCCCACTACGATGCCCGGCTAATTTTTGTATTTTCAGTAGAGATGGGGTTTTACCATGTTAGCCAGGCTGGTCTCAAGCTCCTGACCTCAGGTTAACCACCCACCTCAGCCTCCCAAAGTGCCGGGATTCCAGGCATGAGCCACCATGCCAGCCCAAAGTGATCTTATTGATATAGGAGGTAGAAAGAAATTATTTAGACAGATAATGAAGGCTTAAAGAGTCCTCAACAGAGCTTCCCTTCTAACAAAAAGCAGCCCAGAAAATTATCATTTTTTCTTAACAAGAGCAACCTGAAAAATCGAGCTGCAGACAGAGATCAGCAAGCTGGAAGCCTGCAAAGTCGAATGCTGACAGCTATGCCAAGAGAAAAGGGCTACTTGGGGGCCACGCATATTCAACATGGGGGCTCCATCTTCCCTTTTTGTTACCATGTTTACAGGAACAAAGAAATGGGCAACGTGGCACAGCTCAGGCAGAGAACATGCCTAAATGATAAAAGATTAGGATGGGGTTACCAGAGATTCACCCCCCTATGCAGATAGCACGCTTGGTCTAACCAATTTTTCATGTCCTATGTAAATCAGACACTGCCTCCTCACCAGCTGATCTTTAAAACACTCTGTATTTTGCCTTGAACAGGAAACCCATTTTTCCAGGACACCTCTCTGCCGCAGAGAGGTATTTGCTTTCTTTTGCCTATTAAACTTTCACTCTCAATCTAACTCTTTGTGTGTCTGTATCCTAGTTTTCCATGGCCAAAAGACAAGCAACCTTGGGTATTACTCCAGATGAGGCTGTTTCATTGTGGGGGCTCATCCAGGATCCAGGGTAGATTCATCAGAAGGGTACGTATATAAGTGGACCCCAACTCTCTACTTTATTTTGAGGCCATCTGCCCTCAATTTTAAATTGTAAAATGAAACTTAAAAAACTGGGCATCTGATAGCCAGTTAAGAGACCATTATGATTGCTGCCACTTCCAAGACTCAGATGACAGACAGGCTTGCTAGGGAGTACTGAGCAAATCTCCCAATGCTCTCAGGGTGCTGGGAATGTTGGCTCTGTTTTGAACTGGTTTCCTTTCACAAAGAGCCTAACCATCATGTGGGGCTGGAAGGTATCCAAAGGCTGTTAACAGTTACCTAAAGGCTTCTGGACTCTTATTCTTCCAGCCTCTTACTGCCCATTGGGCATGAGCAACTGCATCTCCAAGAGTTTTTCATCAAATTGTTTTCTTTCCTTTCCAAGACCACCGTGCCTCTTGCCCCCTCTCTTTATGCAGTGCTGCAGGAATTTTTACAGTTAAGGGAAATAATCCTATTAGGCAAGATCAGCAAATGCCATAGTAACTGGGAGTATAGCTAAAGGGACTGCCATTTTTTTTTTATTTTTCTAGAAACAGAGGGCCTCTCCTCCCATCTAGTGAACATCTTTTTTCTCTACCCTTTGGCTGGAAAGCACCTGGTATTTCAAGACATACAGCACCACCTAGTGGAATAGGAATCCTCTCCAAGAGGTACCTTGCCAAGCCTTTGCTAAAACATTGTATTTTTCCCAATTCTATTCTCTTTTTACATCCCTCAACTATAAACCAAGCTTTATGCCCCATATGTGAGTGAGAAAACACAACAATTAGGAGGAAGATGTCTCCCCAAACCAAAATTTTGTGTCAATAATTTCACATTAGCAGAAAAACTGCCATGTCTTTTTTTTTTTAAGGCTCCTATTCTACATCCACTTAGAATGATACTTAAATAATAAGGGTATTTTATGTAGTATGGATGTTAACCAGAACCACTGCCTAAGAATAAATACTTTAATCTGGGATATAATAACAGAATATACAGCTCTACCCAGTATTCTCCCTGTAGTAAGGGGCCTTGCCTTCATACAACTGTTACATAGTCTGTCCTGAGAACCATCTATTGGGAAGCCATGGAGAGTACAAAAGTCTAGAAAATCAAAGGAAAATCACTAATGGAGGACTAAAGTTGCATTGGTAGGTGTGACTAATTCCATTGCTTAGCTCCTCTGGATCCATAGCTAAGGGTAATGCCTGCATCCACTTTTAATGGATGCTTGGGCTCAGGGAACCAAAGAACGAAACAGTTGAAGGAATGCCCCATTGTCATCCCCTTCACCCTGAGTCATTCTAGAAGAAAGGAAGAAAACTAAAGGGATTCCTTTTTCTCACTTCTCTTTCTACATGGATAACAGACCATCTTTGGCCTGCACTCCTCTAGAGTGCATTTTGAAGCAACGGGACTCCTGTGACCCCAAGACTTTGAAGAAAAAGTGGCTCATTTTCTTTTGCAAGACAGTGTGGCCTTCTTATCATCTTGAACTAATTGTTTTGGAGGAAAGCCTCAATTTTAATACTATCTAAAAATTATATTATTTGTATAGACGAGAGAGCAAATGGTTCAAGGTTTTCTATGTATAGATTTTCTCTGCATAATAAAAGATTAAGATTGGGCTACCATACTAATGAGACAACCCAGACCTTTGGAAGCATTGCACAATTGACCCAGCTCTTTTAGCGGTCATATCATTTAGGTTGAAAGGGAGTAATTCTCCAAAACCAAAAAGGCAACTTCTCAGAGAAGCATCTGAGGGAGTTGTCTAGTTCCCAACCCTTCCTGTTCCCCCATTCAGGGCCCCCCTCCAACCACATCGTAGGCTCCTCCACTTTCACCATCTCCCAAACTCCCAACTCCTCCAGCTTTGCTCTTGCTCATATAGGAAATGTCAGTGCAGGTGATGCCACCAGGTTTCAAGTTCCCTTCTCAATTCAGTACCTTAGGCAAATAAAGAGAGACCCTGATAGGTATATAGAAGCCTTCCAAAATGTAATTCAGTTGTTTGACGTCTAATGGAGGGTTGTTATGTTGCTCCTAAGCCAAGCTCTAACTGCTGCAGAAAAACAGGAAGCTCTGAAGGCACCAGAGGAATTCAAAGATGAGTTATATGTCTCCTATAGTAGGTCAAAAAGCAAAAGAGAAAATAGCTAAGGCAAAAATAGGGGAATCACCATTCCCAACAGAAAGAGAGGAAATACCTATTGGCAACACTTATTAGAGCGCCAATGACTACACATATGAATGGAAAAGAACACTTTTTAATGTGCATATTGGAAAGCCTATGATGAATTAGAGCCAAACCTCTTAATTACTCTAAAATGTCCATGATAGACAAAAACCTAGATGAGAATCCTACAACATTTATGGCAACACTGAGAGAGGCACTAATAAAACACACCTCCTTTCTCCTGAAAAAGTTGAGGAACAGCCAATTGAAAAAGACGTGTTCATTGCACATTGAGCTACTGATATTAGAAGGAAACTGCAGAAGCAGGCTACAGAACCAGATAGCATCCTAGAAAGCCTCTTGAGGGTGGCCACCTTGATATTCTAAAACAGGGACCAAAAGGAGGCCTAGGATATAGAGAGGAAACACAGAGAAAGACAGAGTCTATAGTAGCTGCTTTGCAGGCTTGCAGAATTCAGGATTTCAGAGGTGCACCTGCTAATTGCTACCAATGTGTTAAGTCAGGGCACTTTAAGAAGGATTCCCCAGGCAGCAAGAAGTCAACTTGACCCTGTTCATCTCATGGTAGTGACCACTGGAAATCAAACTGCCCCCAGAGATGGAGGTCACCGGATCCAAAACTGGTTTCACAATGGTCCAACAGGACTGATGAGTCCCAGGGCTCAGACCCTAGCTCCAGTGGCTCTAACTGCCATTATTGCTCAGAAGCCCTGGTGATACTGGGAATTGAAGGAAGAAAGGTGGACTTCCTTCTGGACACTGGATCCAGCCTTTTTCTTCTCTCTAATCCAGGCTTCCTCTCTTCTTGTGGCATGACCATGATAGGAATCTCAAGAAAGACAGTTACCTGATATTTTTCTCAACCCCTCAGTTGTAGTTTGGGGATCCTATTATTTACACTTGCCTTCTTAATCGTGCCTGACAGTCATACTCCTTTATTTGGTAGAGATATTTTAGCTCACATGGGGGTCAGCATTCTTATAACCCCAAGACAAACCCTTTGTTTCCCCATGGTGGAAGCTAATATTAATCCAGAAGTGTGGGCAACTCATGGAAGAATAGATCAAGTTATAACCACTAGGTCAGTCCAGATTCATCTTATGAATCCTAGTTTTTCTCTGGGTTTAGGGGATAGTTAGGACAATATTCCCTGAAGCCAGATGCTATGAAAGACCTAGGAGCCAATATTAAACACCCGAAAATGCAGGGCCTACTCAAACCCTATAACAGCCCCTGCAACACCTCAATATTAGGAATGCAAAAGCCCACTGGGAAATGAAGACTAATTCAGGACCTCCGTTTCATTAATGAGGCCATAATGCCAATTTGTCCAGTGGTTTATAATCCCCATGCCTTGCTCACCCAAGTACCTGAGGGAACTAAATGGTTCACAGTACTAGAACTAAAGGATGCCTTTTTCTCTATACCATTACATCCAAACTCTCAATATATCTTTCCCTTTGAAGATTCTTCCAGCCAAACTGCCCAGTTAACATGGATGGTGTGGCCTCAGTGATTTCAAGACAGTCTTCACTTCTTTGGACAGGCACTGTCAAAGGACTTCTCTGAATTTTCCTATCCTCAGGTCAGCATCGTGCACTATGTAGATGACCTACTGTTCTGTGTCACAACTGAAAACACTTCTCAGAAAGGCAATGCAGGTCTTCTTAATTTCTTAGCTGACAGAGAACATAAGGGTTCAAAATCTAAGGCCCAGCTTTGCCAAATCTCAGTGACATACCTGTGTTTGGTGTTATCTGAAGGGACCACAATATTATGGGAAGAAACGATTAAGCCAATTTCCTCCTTTCCCCTACCTAAATACCTCAAGCAACTAAGAGGATTTGGGGGCATTAAAGGGTTTTGTAGACTATAGGTAGCTGGGTACAATGAGATAGCTTGCCACTTATATCACCTCATATGTATCATAAAGGAGGGAACCACACTGGGAATTTTAACTCAAGCCTGAGGACCAGCTGAACAGCTCAATTCCTTGCCTGAGTAAGGAACTTGTTGTGTCTAAAGGATAGCCAGCATGCCTCTCACTAGTTTTTGCAGCGACCTTACTGGTGACAGAGACCAAGAAGTTAACCCTTGGAAATGGCTTAACTGTTTATACCACACATGATGTAACAAGATTGCTGTCCTCTAGGGGAAGCCTTTGGCCAAGAGAGAGCCAGCTCCTTAAATATCAGGCTCTTCCATTAGAGGGCTCTACAGTCCAATTAAAAACTTGTTCTCAGCTAAACCCAGCCACTTTCCTACCCAAGGAAACTGCAGAACCTAACACGACTGTGAGCAAGTTGTGGTACAGATTTATGTAGCCAGGGAGGATCTCAGGGAAACTTTTCTAGAAAATCCAGACTTGACCCTTTTCATAGCTGGAAGTTTCTTTGTGGAGCAAGGACCCTGCATTAGGCAGGATACACAATGGTCACTCCAAATGGTGTTATTGAAACTGCATCCCTTTCTCCAGGCACAAGTGCACAACTAGCTGAACTGATAGCTCTTACAAGAGCACTTGAATTAACAAAGAAAAAGGTAGCTAACCTTTACAATGACTCCAAGTATGCTTTCCTAGTTCTTCATGCGAATGCTTCCATTTAAAGGAAAAGACACTTTCTTATCACTAATGGATATCCTTTAAAATACCATCAGGAAATTAACAGGATATTGTCCTCAGTTTTCCTTCAATAAGAGGTAGCAGTGATGCAGATGAAATAGCCAAAGGAAAAAAGTTAGCTGATCAGGCGGCCAAGTCAGTGGCTTCAGGGTCTAAACATTCTCAAAGTCCTTCTAATTTGGGAATGCTTCATAAGAGAAATTAAGCCTCACTACTCCCTTGCAGAAACAGAAAGGGATACTTCTCTAGCATACACTTTCCAGCCCTCAGGATGGCTACAATCAGAGGATAGCAAACTACACTTGGCAGCCTCCAGACGGTGGACAATCCTTAAAATCCTTCACCAAGCTTTTCACTTGGGAAAGGATAAAACTTATCAGTATGCCAGAGATTGTTTAAGGAGAGAACTTACTAAAAGCAGTCAAACAGGTTGCTAATGCTTGTGAAGTCTGCCTTAAAAATAATCCCTTCAACAGGTGAGACTCCTTCCTCCTAAAACCCAAAGGATGGATAGCTATCTAGGGGAGAACTGGCAGATAGACTTCCACCACATGCCAAAGATGAAGGACATCCAATACCTCCTGGTATGGGTAGATAATTTTACCTAACTAGGTGGAAGCATTTTAATGTCATGCTGAAAAAACCTCTGAGGTAATAAAAGTGTTAGTTAATATGATGATTCCCTGCTTGATATATGTAAATATTTCCAAAGTGACATTGAACTGTCATTTATGGCAGCCATCACACAGGGGGTCTCAAAGAAACTAGGCATACAGTATTATCTCCATTTTGCTCAGAGACCCCAGTCCTCAGTGAAAGTAGAGAAGACAAATGATGTCATTAAAAGCTACCTCAAAAACTATCCCAAGGAACTCACCTTCTTTGGGTCGCTCTTCTTTCCAGTGCTTTACTGCGGGTACAAAATACCTTTTCAAAGTTAGGTTTGTGCTCTTTTGAAATGCTATGTGGATGGTCTTTCCTTACAAATGATTTTCTGTTAGACCAAGAGGCATCTTAACTGGTTTAGCGTATAACCTCCTAGCTCACTTTCAACGTGAACAGCTTAGGCAGAGAAACCTGCTTGCATAATAAAATATTAGGATGGGGATTACCAAAGATTTGTGTCTATGCAAATGGCACACCTGGTCTGACCAGTTTTTTATACCATATATAAATCATACACCACCACCTCACCAGCTTATCTATAAATGCCCTGCATTTCACCACAGACCAGCAGTCCATTTCTTTCAACCCCTGTCTGCAGCAGAGAGTTATTCTCTTTCTATTGCCTATTAAACTTCTGCTCTCAACCTCACTCTTTGTGTGTCCATGTACTAGTTTTTCATAGCTGTAAGACAATGAATGTCAGGTGTTACTCCAGACAATGAAGCTGTTTTATTATGAAAATATACTTCTGATTATGCTGTCTCCTGCTTAAAATGTTTCAAATGGTTTTCCATTAGAATGAAATTTAAAACTCCTTTATGGCCTGAAAACCTACACCCGTTGACTCCTAGCTTCATCTGTGAGCATCTTATTTGTTTTCTTACTATAGTATAATGACTGCTTCAGCTAGGGTTGATTGTTACATAACCCACAGAAGTGAATTCTGTGCAATTTAAGCAACTAGGGGAATTTATTGCCTATTTATGCTTATTATAGAGAATTAAAAGAATAGTCTGTCTTGTAATTCTGGAAGGACAGAACTAAGCTTGGTTTTAAGAGTTATATGAATAAAAATTAATGAATAGTGTGCATTTTACTACCATTGGACTGACATAGGTCTGACCATTTTCTGCTCTTTTTGAGTATATGTGTAAAATTTAAACATGTAAGAGAAACTATTATTGTCTTGGCATGGGTCACATGTTCACCCATGGGCCAAGAGGGTATGAAATGTGGGAGAATTCACTGATAGAAAAGAGAATGCTATTTGGGAAAGAAATAAAAGGAATTCTGAGTGAGCAAAAACAACACAAATTATTTTAAACATTTATTAGGTGACGTGTTACTTTTCCAGCAATGCCTGCCCTACACTGTTAATCTCAGTGTTTCCTTTTAAAATTCTGTCAAAGCACATTTTACTTGTCATCATAACATTAATATGTGTATGATTTTATAATCTCTGTTTCCTTTACTTTAACTTTTATAAAGGCAGGGATGACATCTATTTAGATCTTTGTAGTATTTTTGCATCTATTATTATACCTCAACATGAAAGGCACATATAATTTATAGAATACTATAAAACAAAGTTAATTATGCAAAATTTTACTGATTTGATCAATTAAATGATGTTAAAATATTTAAAAGAATTTTATAAGGAAATAGAAAATGTGCATGTTAAAAATAAAAAGAATGAAAAATTCTATATTTGGCATATGAGCAATTACGTAGAAGAAAACAAAACCACAAACTATGCATTAAAAAGCTTGAAAAGTAATTTATCTCTTTTTCATTTATGAATCCTAGGTTTGATAGATACAGAATTATTGGCTGACATTTATTTTGTTTCAGGCTAAAAGCAGGAGGACCCCTATCCCCCTGGTTTGTATGTTTTTTGCTGAGAAATCTGCTGTTAGTCTGACAGATTTTTTTATAGGTTACCTGATACTCTGTCTTACAGCTCTTAAAATTATTTCCTTCACATTGACTTTTTTCAGACAAACAAGGGCTGAAGGAATTTGCCACTACCAAACCAGCCCTACAGGAAATGCTAAAGGGAGTTCTAAATTTTAAAACAAAAGCTTGATATGCACCAAAATAGAACCTCCTTAAAGCGTAAATCTCACAGGACCTATATAACAATAACAATGACAAAACAAACTAGGTAACAACTGACATGATTGATTGAAGAATACCACACATCTTAACATTAAAATTAAATGTAAATGGCCTAAATGTTCCACATAAAAAAAGTATAGAATGACAGAATGGATAAAAATCCGACAACCACATATCTGCTGTCTTCAAGAGAGTCACTTAACACATAAACAGTCATGAAATTTAAGGTAAAAAGGTGGAAAAAGATATCCCACAACAATGAAAACCAAAAGCAAGCAAGAGTAGCTATTCTTATATCAAACAAAAGAAACCTTAAAGCTCAAAAAGTCTTTTGCTTTAAGGTCTGTATCCTTTTTTGTATTAAAAAAAGACAAAGAAGGATACTACATAATGATATAAAATTAATCCAACAGGAAGGTCAGTTAGTATCCTTTTTTGTCTTAAAAAAAAGATGAAGAAGGACATTATAAAATGACAAAATGATTAGTCCAACAAGATGATATTAGAATCCTAAATCTAAAAGCATCTAACACTGGAGCTCCCAGATTTATAAAACAATTTTTACTACACCTAAGAACCGAGATAAAAAGCAACACAGTAATAATGGGGGACTTCAATACTTTACTGACAGCCCTAGAGAAATCATCAAGACAGAAAGTAAATAAGAAGCAATGAACTTAAATTACACTCTAGAAGACCAGATGTGGTGGCTCATGTCCATAATCCCAGCACTTTGGGAGGCCAAGGCAGGTGGACCATGAGGTCAGGAGATTGAGGCAATTCTGGCCAACATGGGGAAACCCTGTCTCTACTAAAATACAAAAAAATTAACCAGGCATGACACTGTGCACCTGTAATCCCAGCTACTCAGGAGGCTGAGGAAGGAGAATCACTTGAACCCAGGAAGTGGAGGATTCAGGGAGCTGAGATTACACCACTGCACTCCAGCCTAGTGACAGTGAGACTCCATTTAAAAAATTACATTCTAGAACAAATAAACTTAACAGGCATTTCAAGAACATTCGTCCCCCAAACTGCAGAATATACATTCTTCTCATTAGCACATGGAAAATTCTTTAAAATG
This sequence comes from Cacajao melanocephalus, assembly GCA_963573385.1. Classification (NCBI taxonomy): domain Eukaryota; kingdom Metazoa; phylum Chordata; class Mammalia; order Primates; family Pitheciidae; genus Cacajao; species Cacajao melanocephalus. The sequence goes on from CAUYLG010003932.1 coordinate 46,437, forward strand.
TACCATATAGTAGGCCACAAAAAAGTCTCAATAAATTTAGAAAAATTAAAATCATACCAAGAATTTACTCAGATCATAATGAAATAAAACTAGGAATTAATTTCAAAAGGAACCCTCAAAATTATAAAGTAAATGGAAATAAAATAGTCTTCTCTTGAGAAATGGTTGAGTTAATAATTAAATCAAAGTGGAAATTTAACAGTTCTTTAAAATGAATGATAATAGTGACAACACTTATCCAAACATCTGGGACACAGCAAAAGTGGTGCTAAGAGGAAAGTTAACAACATTAAATGCCCACATCAAAAAGTCTGAAAGAGCACAAAAAGACAACCTAAAGTCACACTTCAAGAAACTACAGAAACAAGAACAAGCAAAACCCAAACAAAGCAGAAAACAAGAAATAAAAAAAATCAGAGCAGAACTGAATGAAATTGAACAAAAATTGCAAAAATGAAACAAAAAGCTGGATTTTTGAAAATATAAAATTGATAGACCATTAGTAAGATTATTCAAGGAAAGAAAAGAAAAAAATAAATAAGCTCAGTTAGAAATAAAACTGGAAATATTACAACCAATACCACAAAAATTATAAAACATTCTTCAAGGCTACTATGAACACCTTCACATGTTCAAACTAGAAAATCTAGAGAAAATTTATAGATCCCTGGAAATATACAATCTTCTTAAATCAGTAAGAAACAGAAACCATGAACAGCCCATTATCAAGCAGGTAGATGGAATTGGTAATAAGAAAGTCGCCAACAACAAAAAACTCTAAAAGAAGAGGAATTCACAGCTGAATTCAATTAGACATTCAAAGAAGAATTGGTACTATTCCTACTAAAATTATTCCAAAAGATACAGAAAGAGGAAATTCTCCCTAAATTATTCGATACAGACATTATCATCCTAATAGCCAAACCAGGAAAAGCTACAACAAAAACAGACAACTACAGACCAATGTTGCTGATGAACATAGATGCAAAAAATATCAACAATACACTGCTAACTGAATTCAACAGCACATCAAAAATATAATACATCATGGCAAAGTAGGTTTTATCCTAGGGATGCAGGGATGGTTTAACATATGCAAGTCAATAAATGTAATACATCACATAAACAGAATTTTTTTTAAAGTATGATCATCTCAAAAATGCATAAAAAGAATTTGATGAAATCCAGGATTATTTTATGATAAATTTCCTTAACAAAATAGGCATAGAAGGGACTTAGCTCAAACAAATAAAAGCCATTTATTACAAACCCACAGCCAACATTATAATAAATATGAAAATTTGAAAGCATTCCTCCTGAGAACTGAAACAAGACAGGGATGCCCACTTTCATCACTTCTCGTCATAGTACTGGAAGTCCTAGGCAGAGCAATCAGACAAGAGAAACATATAAAAGGCGTCCAACTAGGAAAAGAGGAAGGAAAACTGTTTCTGTTCACTGGTGGTATGATTTTATACCTAGAAAACTCAAAACACTCATCTAAAAAGTTGCCGGATTTTATAAACAAATGCAGTAAAGTCTGAGGAAACAAAATCAATATACACAAATTAGTAGGGCTGCTATACAGCATTAACAATGAAGCTGAGAAACAAAAATTCAATCTGTTTTACAACAGCTGCATTCATAAATAAATAAAATATTTAGAAAAACAACCAAAAAAGAACTCTACGAGGAAAATTTAAAACACTGCTGAAAGAAATCATAGATGACACAAACAAATGGAAACCTTTCATACTCATAGATGGTAACATGGTTAGATTTGTGTCCTCATCCAAATCTCATTTTTAATCACAATTCCCATAATCCCCATTTGTCCAGAAAGAGACCACGTGGAGGTAATTGCATCATGGGGATGATTTCCCCCATGCTGTTTCTGTGCTAGGAAATTCTCATGAAACTGATGGTTTTATAAGTGTTTGGTATTTTCTCCTGTGTTCATTCTCCTTGCTGCGGCTGAGTGAAGAATGTGCCTTGCTTGCTTCCCCTTTACCTTCCACCATAATTGTAAGTTTCCTGAGGCCTCTGAAGCCTTGTGGAACTGCATCAATTAAACCTCTATAAATTAAAGCCAATTAACAATATAAAACTTTTTGTTATGGGATATTTTAGCCTGTTTATTTTAAAGCTACATAGATTTAAACTTTGGTTTTTTTTTAATTTTTTTTAATTCCATTTTAGGTTTTGGGGTACATATGAAGAGCATGCAAGATTGTTGCATAGGTACATACATGACAGTGTAATTTGCTGCCTTCCTTCCCATCACCTATATCAGGCATTTCTCCCCATGCTATCCCTCCCCAATTCCCTACCCCACACTGTCCCTCCCCTAGTTCCCCCCCACAGACCCCAGTGTGTGATGCTCCCCTCCCTGTGTCCATGTGTTCTCATTGTTCAACACCTGTCTATGAGTGAGAACACATGGTATTTGATTTTCTGTTCTTGTGTCACTTTGCTGAGAATGATGGTTTCCAGGTTCATTCATTTCCCTACAAAGGACACAAACTCATCATTTTTTATGGCTGCATAGTATTCCATGGTGTATATGTGCGACATTTTCCCTGTCCAGTCTATTATTGATGGGCATTTCAGTTGGTTCCAAGTCTTTGCTATTGTAAACAGTGCTGCAATGAACATTCCTGTGCATGTGTCCTTATAATAGAACAATTTATAATCCTTTGGATATATACCCAATAATGGGATTGCTGGGTCAAATGGAATTTCTATTTCCAGGTCCTTGAGGAATCTGGGCACTGTCTTCCACAATGGTTGAATTAATTTACACTCCCACCAACAGTGTAAAGGTGTTCCTATTTCTCCACATCCTCTCCAGCTTCTGTTGTCTCCAGATTTTTTTAAATGATTGCCATTCTAACTGGCATGAGATAGTATCTCAATATAGTCTTCTCAAACTTTCAGGTAATGAAGCACAAGTCTGTCACCATTAACTATGACGTTAGCTATAGGTTTTGCCTAGATACCTCTTAGGAGGTCTCAAAATCTTTTTCTATTAGTAGTTTGCTGTGGGTTTTGTCAAGAATGGATGCTTTATTTTTTAACTTTCTCTGTGCCTATTTTTTTTCTTTTTCTTTTTTTTTTTGAGACGGAGTCTTGCTCTGTCGCCAGGTTGGAGTACAGTGGCATGATCTCGGCTCACTGCAACCTCTGCCTCCTGGGTTCAAGTGATTCCTTGCCTCAGCCTCTTGAGCAGCTAGGATTACAGGCCTGCGCCACCACGCCCGGCTAATTTTTATTTTTTTGTATTTTGGTAGAGACAGGGTTTCTCCATGTTGGCCAGGATGGTCTCGATCTCCTGACCTCATGATCTGCCCGCCTTGGCCTCCCAAAGTGCTGGGATTACAGGTGTGAGCCACCTCGCCCAGCTTCTCTGTGCCTATTTAAAGGATCACTTTTTGTTCTTTACTAGTATTGGGTATTATCTTGCTTGAATTTTAGATATTAAGTCACAACTGCATTTGCAAAACAATCACATTTGGTCTTGGTGTATATTCATATTTTATGTGCCTAGATTTAGCTTGCTAACATTTTCTGAGGATGTATGTGTCTACATGAATATGGCACATTTGCCCACAGTCCTTCTGCTATACTTGTGTCCGGTCTTAGTACTACAGTAAGTTTAAACAGTTAAAGGAACAAATAAACACAGTAAGGAGAAACATAAATGTTAAAAAGAACCAAATTATAAACGTCTCAATTTGAAGTATATCTACATGAAATTCTCACTGATGGGATACAGTAGGAAAGAAGAGCAGCAAATTTAAGAGTATAACAATAGAAACTTGTCAAAGTACCTTTAGAAGTAAAAGTAAAAATACCGAAAAAGAGGGAAAGGAAAAACCTCAGTGGTTTGTGGAATAATATTAAACAATTCAACAATGCATTTTTGGGTCCTAATCCATGAACCAGTGTATCCAGGAAGTGGAACATGCAAGGAAGATTACTGGAAGGCCTTGAGATTTAATACTGTTCACTCTGTTTTAGTTTGGAATTACTTAGGACCTGTTACCCCTTTCTTCGTTCCTTGTTCTTCACTTTGGAATGGAAATTTGCATCCTATGCCTGTCCTACCATTGTATTTTAGAAGTAGATAACTTGTTTTCACAGGCTCACAGATGAGACTTTGGGCCTTTAAATTGGTGCTGGAATGAGTTAAGACTTCGGGGTTATGGTGATGAAATAAATGTATTTGTATGTTTAAGAGACATGAGTTTTTGGGAACCAGGCATAAAATGTTACGATGTGAATGTTTTTCCCCTCTGAAACTCATGTCGAAACTTAAGCCCCATTGTAACAGCCTTAAAGAGTGGGAAATTTGATTATGTTATTTGTGAGGTGCAACTTTTGGGAGACATTTAGGATTAGATGAGGTTGAGTGTGGGGTATTAGTGGTGGTACAAGAGGTGAAAGAGCTATCTGAGCTAGCACGCTCAGTTCCCTCACCACGTGATGCCCTGCACCACCTTGGGACTTTGCAGTCTCCACCAGCACGAAGGTTCTCACTAGATGCAGGCTCTTGACCTTGGACTTCCTAGGCTCTGGAATTGTAAAAAAAATGAAATTCTTTTCTCTATAAAATATCTATTCTCTCTCTCTGCCTTTCTCTCTTTTCTCTTTGTCTCTCTCTCCCTCTTTCTTTTTTAAGAGACAGGATCTCACTATGTTATCCAGGGTGGTGTCAAAGTCCTGGGCTACAGTGATCCTCCCACCCGGACCTCCCAAAGTGCTGGGATTACGGGCGTCAGTCATCATACCTAGCCAATTATCCAGTCTCAAAATAAACTAAGATAAGTAGTTAAAGGAAAATAGAAACACAGTAAGGAGAGAACGAAAGATTAAAAAGAAACAAAATAAACTTTAAACTTGAAAAATGTTTGCATAAAATTTCACTGATGGAATGAAAAGGAAAAAAAGACATTATAAAGGAAAAATCAGCCGGGTATGGTGGCTCACACCTGTAATCCCAGTACTTTGGGATGCCAAGGCAGAGAAATTGCTTGAGCCCAGGAGCTTGATAGCAGCCTAAGCAGCATGGTGAAACCCCCTCTCTACTAGCTGCGTGTGGTGGTTTGCGCCTGTAGTCCAAGCTACTTGGTAGGTTGTGATGAGAGAATCACCTGAGCCCAGAAGGCAGAGGTTTCAGTGGACTAAGACTGTGCCACTGCATTCCAGCCTGGGCCACAGATCGAGAGACTGCCTCAAATACATACATACATACATAACATACATACGTACATACATAAATGTTGAAAGGAAAAATCAGTGAACTTGAGGATATGACAATAGAAACATAAAAAAATAAAGGGCAGTTAAAAAGAAAAAGTCTCAGAAATTTGTAAAATAATATTAAACTATCTGTCATATGTACATTTGGAGGCCAGGAGGTAAAAAGAGACATGAATTGATATAATAAATATTTGAAAAATAATGTTTCCAGGTTTTCCCAATAACTGTAAACTTACAGATATAAAAAGCTTAATGAAGTGCACTCAAGGGAAACACATGTACACACACTCTGAGGCACATTACAATTAAATTACTGAAAAGCAATGATAAGAGAAAAATCTTTAAAAGTAGCCATTACATAAAGTGGAATAAAGATTAAAATAGCAGAACACTTCTTACCAGAAACTAAGTAAATAGGGACAACATACTCAAGGTCTTGACTCCCCACCCCCCATAATCTACCAATTTATAATTCTATGTCCATCAAAAAAATATGCATACTGTCAATCAACTCTAAAACAACCGCTTAGAAAATAAAACAGAGACTTATAAGTAACATGTCAACAGCAGAGAAAAAATGGATTTCTAAAAATGCCCAGTTAATCAAAAAAGAAGGCAAGAAATAATGAAAAACAATGGAATAAATAAGATGAATTTAAAAGAAAATAGCAAGAACATAGACTTAAATGCAACCACACTAATTATAATTTAAAAGGACTAAAATAAATGAACTAAAATTTCCAATTAAAATATAACAATTGTCAGCACAAAATTCTATTTATAAAAAAAACTCACTCTGAAAACTTATAGCATAAACAGATTAAATTAAAATAATTAAAAAATATATATCATGCAGATGGTAATCATAAGAAAGAGTGACTAAGGTCGGACAGACCATAAACTATGTAATACTTCTAGTGACAGAGATATTTTGTAATCATAAAATTGTCAATCAAAATAAATAACAATCCTAGACACATATGTATCCAACATTAGAGCTTTAATACCCATTTAATAAAAGCTCACAGAGCCAAGTAGAGAATTAGGCAAACCTACAATTATTGTTGGAAACTTAAACACTGCTCTTTTAGTAATTGATAGAACAAGTAGACCAAAAACCATGATGGGTTGAGAAGATCTAAATGGCATTAAAAACCACTTGATGTAAATAAAGTTAATAAAGCATTTGCCCTAAGAAAAGCAGAATGTACATTTCCTTTAAGTGTGTATGAAACATTCACCAAGATATACCATAATTTAGGCTATAAAATAAGTTTTAATATATTTAAAAGGGCTGAAATTAAATAGAATGTATTCTCTGACTACAATAAAATTAAATGAAAAATATCAAAAATATATGAAAAACCCTAAATATTTGCAAAAAGCAAAACAAAACACCACTTCTACATATCTTAGTCATAAATTAGCCATAATTGAAATTAGAAAATATTTTGAATTAATTGAAAAAAAATTAAAGATATGTGAAAATTTGCAGAATGCAGGTAACACTGCCATTAGGAGAAAAAAAATATAGCTTTACAAGCTTCTGTATAGAAATGAAACAATAAAATCAATTATTTGAGCTTTGGTTTAAAAAATATAAATTAGAAAAAAATGCAATGTAAGCAGAAGACAAAATAGTATAGACAAGAGCAAAAATCAATAAAATAGAAAATAGAAAAGCATATGTAGTGATTAAAGCAAGAACGGGATTTTTAAAATCTTAATAAAAACTTTAAAGAAGTGATAAATCTATGGCTAGCATAATTAAAGAATGAAGGAGACCAAGGTTACTAACATAAGATCTGGAAAATGTGACATTATAATTACTAAAGAATAAGAGAATATCATAAGCACCTTTATGGCAATAATTTTAACCACCTCAAAGAAAGAGATAAAATTATTATTATTTTTTTTTTTTTTGAGAGGGAGTGTTGCTCTGTCAGGCTGGAGTGCAGTGGCACAATCTTGGCTCACTGCAACCTCTGCCTCCCAGATTCAAGAGATTTTCTTGGCCCAGCCTCCCAAGTAGCTGGGATTACAGGCACCCACCACAATGCCCAGCTAATTTTTGCATTTTAAGTTTTTAGTAGAGATGAGAGTTCACCATGTTGGCCAGATGGTCTTGATCTGGTGACCTCGTGATCTGCCTGCCTCAGCTTTCCGAAGTGCTGGGATTACAGGCACGAGCCATAGCGCCTGGCTGATAAACTATTTTTTAATCGCCAAAATTAACTAAAAAAGAAATAGAAAATCTAAATAGGTAGGCCGGGAACAGTGGCTCACTCCTGTAATCCTAGCACTTTGGGAGGCCAAGGCAGGCAGATTGCCAGAGTTTAGGAGTTCGAGGCCAACTCGGGTAACACTCTTGAAACCCCATCTCTACTATGATGCAAAAAAAAAAAATTAGCTGGTTGTGGCAGTATGAGGTTCCTGGACTTTGTGTTCTGATTACATGAGAGAAAAACCTCTAGGCCTACTCTGAATGGACTTTATCCTCATGATCTGATTGATTATCCTAAGAGTTGCTCTCATCCAATCAGAACACAAAGTCCAGGAACCTCATTTACATAACCTCTGTATATAAAGCATGCCGAAGGTCCATTCTGCCATTCCAGCCTCTCCTGCTCGTGCTGCTGTTCTCCGCCGACTTAGAGGAGGAAGTGGAGGCTGCTACTTGCGGCACCACGGCCAGCCTCCCTGCGGTTGGTGGTGGCCACAGAGACTGCAGCAATGTGGTCAGTGGTAGGAGGCGGCCATCAGCGAGAGCTGCTCTGTGCCCGGCTACAGAAGGAGTCAGAAAGGGGAGCCACCTGCTGCAGGCTGGAGGCTAGACCCTGCAGGCCAGCGGCTTGCCTCACTGCAGTTGGTGGTGGCGACAGAGACTGCAGCACGACCAGAGCGGTAAGAGAGCGGCTATCGGGGCTACACTTTTTCACAGCGGGCGGAGGGTAGGTTGGGGGCGCTATCGAGGTATCACTCCCTGTGTTGGGGGTACTGTTGGTAGCACTATACGGGGCTGCGCTACCCGCAGTGGGGGTGGGTCATGGGCGCTCTCTGGGGCTGCAATGCCCATTGAGGGGGACAGGTTAGGGGCACTGTTGGATACTACGCGTTTGTTGGGGGGGGAGGTAGGAGGTGGGGGCGCTATGAGGGCTAGACTGGCCCTGGAGGCGGATGAGTTGCGTGCCATCAGGAGCTGCACGGCTGGCAGCGGCCGGCGGAGGTGGCAGTGATAGCAGTGGCTTAAAAGGAAGTAGCGGTTCTCCTTTCCCTGGACTCCACACTGCAGAGGGCGACCTCCTCTTGCTGGTGCTGGAGCACAGTGGGCGCACAGCGTTTCCAGAGGAATCCTTAGCATGGCAGGGCCCCCACACCCACTATGGTTCCTGGGCCCAACACTCTGAGTCTGTGCTGCAGAGACTGCTTGGGACCCCCAGGTATGGAGTAGCGGACACTTTGGGGCACAGGGCCCTGTGGGCGGTGACGTCAGGAATGGGAACTGGCACTCGGGTGTGGAGGTCTGGCTGGGTCTGAGATTCTGCTGCTCCTGCTCCCCAAGGAGTGCAGCCCTGGTGGGCGCAGCGGTTCCTTTGGAGGTGGGAGCCGGGCACTGTAGTGTCTCCAGCCCCCACCCCAGGCCCCAGTTCCTGGCCAGCTTGGACCAAAAGGAAAGGCTGGACTTTGGAGCGTGGGTGTGAATGCCTTCACTGAAACCAGCCCCTGCCACCTGGTGGCCAGCACGACAAAGTGAGGCTTTAATGCTACCACCCCTTGCATCCTCCCCCAGGCTTTTCTGGCTTTGCCTGCCCAGCTGCTCTGTCCCAGGAGAAGGAGGAGCCCCCATCTGCCAGCTGGAGGCTGGAGTCGGCAACGGCTTGCCTTGCTGCAGGTTGGTGGTGGCCACGGAGACCGCAGCGTCCTGAAGCAGTAGGAGGGCCGCAGGCTGTGGCCAGGGTGCGGTCAGGGCTGCGGCAGTGGCCAGGTGGTAGGACTCTTGTGGGGAGGGCCAGTGCACTGAGGGCGCCGGCAGCGGTGGTTGCATTGGCATCGCACTACTGGCGGCTGCAGGAGCAAGTCTGGGGGCCAGGAAGGGGGCATAGGAGCGTGCTGCGGGTCCGCCCAGCCTGGCCTGGGATGGGTAGGAAGCTGCGGGTACTGTGTCTCGGACCTGTGTGGTAGCAGTGGAGGCACAGCCAGGGCAGGGAGGAGTCCTCCCCATTCTCCTGCAGAATTTGGAGGGCACCCTCCTCATGCTGGCACCTGAGCAAGGTGGGAGTGGCAGCATTATCTCACTCTCAAAATTTAGGGGGTGACTATTTGTGTTATCTATCCACTTGTTTTTTGTTGATAGTCTTGTACTTTTTCAAATTTCATGAATCAGGGAGGGGAAAAGGGGTATCATAATACACCCTCTGATTCCCTCACCCGTTCTTTCCGGTCTTCCAGTCTTTTTCTTCCCATCATTTTGTTACTCTTCACTTATGCTGCTGTTTCTATTCGTGTTTGTTCTCCTCTTCCACCCCCTACCCCACCAGGCAATGGCATTAATAAACCAAAACCGAGTTAATGATACACTACTTGTCAGTGTTTTCTGTTTTAAAAATAATCAGTCCATTACCATGTTTTGGAGATGAGGAAAAAAATTAGTTGTATGATTAGTTACTTGAATAGCCATGCTTTCCTGATCCTGTCAATGCCTTGTAATAGCTTTAAAGGAATCAAAACCACTGTGCAGGAATCCACCCATCTGTCAACACTGGGACAGTCCCAACTACTGAGGCCAGCCGGGGACCGCGGACAGGCCTCTCACCCATTCTTTCTGCTTCTTACTTTTTCTTCCTTTCATTTATTCCATTTCCTCTCCTTTCCTCTTTTCTTACTCCCCTCCATCCTTTTCCCTCCCCTTACCTTTTCCCTTCCCTTCCCTCTCGTTTCCCTCCTGTTTTCCCTTCCCTTTCTCTTTTCTTTTCACTTCACAAGGTCTCCCAGGCTGGAATCAGTGGGAGGTCACCGCTCACTTTAGCCTCAGCTTCCTTGGTTCCCCAGCTCTTCCCACCTCTGCAAGAGCCACTGGGACCCCAGGCACAGCCACAGAGCTGGCCTCTGTATGCATTTCTTGTGCAGTTCCCTGGCCTTGGGTGGCACTGGGCAAAGGTGGCCGGGCCTCCTGGTCCCGGGTAACACAGCAGGGTCCTGCAGGGAGCGGAGTCCTGCTGGGCCTCCCAACGGGTGATCTCCCATGCTCTTGAGCAATGAGCAAGAGCCACGGGCCTGGTTGTGCTTTGAGGACAAAACGGGGACCCCGAGCCCTGCCGCTATCCCTCGCCGGGTCACGTGGGTATTGTTCCAGATCCCTCTTCGGCGACGAGGAGTGGTCACAACACACATATGTGGTCGAGGAGGAAGCACCAGGCCAGGAAACGCCTGCACTGGGGGACCAGGATGAGACCTGCATTCCGTGAGGAAGCTGAGTGCCATCCCAGGGCTGGGCATGGATCCCTCCTAGGGAACTCAGGCCCGTCTCTTGGGCATCACCTAGCAACCACTTGCTTTTCCTCATTGTGTCACCCAAGCAGGCCTCCAACTCACACTTCAAATGACACTCCTCTCCTGCCTTGCTCTCCCAAAGCGGGAAGCGGGAGGATTCTGGGCTTCAGCCATTGCACCCAGGCTGGACCTATGTATTCTAACTTGTGAATTAGTTGAGGACTGCAGAAGAATTTCCTCATCCTGTATCTTCCTGGGTCCTAAATGCCCCTTGACTGAGTCATGTTTTTCTTAGCTGACCCTGCAGATGGGACAGGAAGGGAGAAAACATGAGGCCCTGGGTAGTCAGGCTCTACTCTTCCCCTTCCTGTGCTACACACGCACTGCACACACACACACTGCATACACGCACACGTACACGGCCTGTATGCATACACTGCATGCACACATATGCACACACACTGCACACACAGGCACAGAAGCAAAGTGTGAGTTTAGAACAGATGGAGCTGTGTCCCTTTTTAACATGCTGAGGAGCATGTATGCTTGGGGAAGAACCCCTTGCCCACACCCCACCTGGTGGCTCAGGTTAACCCCTGGCCCTGCAGAAAAACTGGCCAGCCCCTCCTCCAGTGTCCATTTTGATTGGTCAGTACATGTAACCAACCCTGGTGAGAACATGCACACCAAAACCCAGGAGCAATATCCCCGAGACACAACACACTCATAAACCCATGTGCTCATGCAACACATCCCACCAAGGGACAGCGCACACACCAGGCATCTCCCTGCCAGTCCCACCTGTCACCACCTGGCCTCTACCCACATTGCCGACGGACTGCCTCCCAAGGTCCAGGGTCTTCTACCTCACTTGCATCCTTTCCATGTGACCAGGTGGTCCATTCTTCCCAGTGGAACCAGGGGATCCCTAGAAAGAGAAACTGGGGTGAGTGAGTCTTGGCCCCAGCCAAGAGACCCCTCAGGGGTGGGGCACAGAAAAGGGGGGTAAAAGGCTGTGAAGGCTGGAGCAGTGGGGGTGGTGGGGTCACTGGTCACTCATGGGCTGTCCTGGCTCACCATCCTTGCCATAGTCACCCTTAACATTGCCTTGGTCCTGCAGGGATGAAGTAGGGCCAGAAATGGTCCCGACCTGGCTGGGACCCCTGAAACTGCCAAACCTTGCATTTGAAACTGCCAAATCTGCTTGCCCTACCATATCTCCAGCTTCCCAACACCTAAATCCATCAGCTGCACAGAGGCCCTCCCATGGAAGCCACAATCTCTTCACCCCTTCACCTCCCTGGATAAGACTTGAACGAGAAGGCAGGTCCTGCAGGCAGCAGCCAGAGCTGCGTGCCGCGGCACGGAAGATGGCTGCGGCCGAGGCAGCGGACACTCAGCTGATGCTTGGAGTCGGGCTGATCGTGACCACCTTTCCACAGAAAAGGACACAAATGTAGAAGTTCTGTGGGTGTGGTGTTATCCTTCCACGACAGCCACGTTAAGGAGCCTGCTGCTGAGGAAATGCTGCCTTACAGATGAAAACAAACTTCTCCATCCCTTTGTCTTTGGTCAGTACAGAAGAACATGGTTTTATATCACAACAATTGAAGTTCCAGATTCTTCTATTTTGAAAAAGGTGACTCATTTTTCTATTGTTCTGACTGCCAAAGATTTTAACCCAGAGAAGTATGCTGCCTTCACTAGGATATTGTGTAGAATGTACCTGAAACATGGGAGCCCAGTTAAAATGATGGAGAGTTATATTGCAGTTCTCACAAAGGGGATATGCCAGAGTAAAGAAAATGGCTCTTTCCTTAGCAAGGACTTTGATGCTGGAAAGGCCTACCCGGCTGGCTTTATCAAAGACATCGTATCTCAGTTTGGAATGGAAACTGTTATCTTACACACAGCACTGATGCTAAAGAAAAGAATTGTGGTGTATCACCCCAAAATAGAAGTGGTCCAGGAGTTTACCAGGACTCTGCTTGCCCTGGTATGGCACCGACAGGACTGGACCATCCTTCACTCTTTCGTGCACCTCAATGCCGATGAGCTGGAAGCATTGCAGATTTGCACAGATTATATCGCTGGGTTTGTAGACTTGGAGGTGAGCAACAGACCAGACCTCTATGATGTGTTTGTGAATCTGGCAGAGAGTGAGATTACCATTGCTCCCCTTGCAAAAGAGGCCATGGCAATGGGCAAACTACACAAAAAAATGGGTCAGCTAATTGTTCAGTCTGCAGAAGATCCAGAAAAATCAGACAGCCAGGTTATACATGATATTTCTCTAAAAACAAGAGAAATCTTTGCCAACCTAGCACCGTTTTCAGAAGTTTCGGCTGATGGAGAAAAGAGAGTCCTTAATTTGGAGGCACTAAAGCAAAAACGATTTCCACCAGCAACAGAAAACTTCCTTTATCATCTAGCAGCAGCTGAACAAATGCAGAAAATCTGACTGTGTGACAGAATGTATCACTGATGACTGATAGAAAGCCCTCTTTCACTCTGATTATCCATTAACTACGTAAAGGCCTGAAAATAACAGAAACTGTTATATATTTTTAATGATTTATTTGCAAGTTTTGAGCTTTGACCTGAAAGACACTGAAACACGAGAACACACTTCTGATTTTCTCCTAGCTGATTAGTTTCCTGCCTGCTGTCAGTGCTGGACAAAGTGCTGTAACTCCTTTATATAACATTACAAAACGGCTAGAGATTCTGGGGTAAGAGAAAAAAAGCGCATCACTACAAATGTGAAAGCCTTCATCATGACGTGTTCCAGTTTGTCTCACTGTGTAATCATAGGCTAATGGTTCACTTTCAGAAAGCTGCCTGAAATGTCGCTTTGTATTCTTCTAGGAAGAACTTTAATTCCTCCTGAGGAACTCTACTTCCTGAGCCAAACTGCTAAGTTTTCTGCAGAACTGTCTAGAAGATCATTCAAGAGAACCTGCAGTTGCACTTTCTTGTAAAAGTTACAAAAAGAAAAAAAAAAAGGTTTTTCCTGGCCTTTGAGCATTTTGCCTTTATTATGAGAGTTTTGCATATATTTTATACTTGATTAGACAACTTTAATAATCCATATTTAGACTACCGCAGAAGGAAGCCTTTGACAAATGTTCAGCCATTAGCACTCATTTAACCCTGTTAGCCATATTCTTTCGAAAAGGGTGCCAGTCTTTATGCGGTAATCTAAGAAGCCCATTGACTATAAAAGTGCCTAGGGCTGAAACAGTGACCTTATATTATTGCTAAGGGAATATGAGAAATAACTTCTTACAGGGGCCAAAACAGAGAAAGGCTTCCAGCAACTTCGGTGAAAGTAATTTGGCCTCATGTCAAGGCAAGCTGTTCGTTCAGTTATGTACCTTTTTCATAACTGGAGACCTTAAAATGGCCAAATAAGCATGGAGGTCTAAATGCTGTACTTGTTACTGTGTTCATTCATATTGATTGTAGAGGATTATTTTTCTCTCAGTACTGATGTCCTTGGAAATCTTACCTGGAAACATGTTTGCAGAAAACATTATTGGATCTTTCATTTTTTCTTGGTTTTACGTATTTGTTAAATAAAAATTACCCTCCCTTTTTGATGAGGGCTGGGGAAGACCTGAAATGAGACGATATTTACTAAGGCAAGCAACTGAAAATTAAATCTGCACTTTATGGAAATGAAAAATACTAATGTCTTTTTCTTCTTCATTTTCTTTTATTACTATATTAACTAATGACCAGTTCAAATTATAAATGTATGATGCAGAAATAAAATTGAAATATTTTGATATTCAAAAAAAAAAAAAAAGACTCACACGAGCCACCTTCTCTGAGGGAAGCAGGGTCTCCAGGAAAACCAAAACCGTGATTCAGAGGGTCACAGCCCCGTGAGCCCACCCAACACAGACTTCCACAGGCACATGAGACCCTCTTCTCTCTACAGGCTCTGCCTGTCGTTACCTCCCTAGGAAGAGGGTCTTTGCACCCCCATCCCCACCTCGTGCACTGCATGCTGTCTAATACCTTAGCGTATTTGCCACAGGGCGTCTTTCACTTTCTCTCTGGACTCCAGACCCCATGTATCCTCCCGGGAGACCCCATTCCCAGAGCCTCCCTCCCAGGCATCCCCCAATTGCCAGGCTCCCCACACCCCAAGATCCTCACTCATAGACACCCATATTCCCAGAAACTCACAGGGTTCCCTTTGGGGCCATTGTTGCCAAGGGTCCTTTAGGCCCTGGTGGTCCTGCCTCTCCCAGCTGTCCTGACTCTCCTTTCCCCCACACTCTCCATGCGGACCCTGTAGAACGTGTGGAGGACACAGAGGGTTTTGAAGAACAGGGATGCAGCCCCTGCTTCTAAGACACCTTCAGCCACTCCCTACTGCCCTCAGGGACAATGGGACACACATAGAAAGTCTAGCCTATAAGGGGTGTCCCCTGGTCCCCTTTTCTTCAAGACAGGGTGGAAGACTATCAGAGGATGGTCAGGAGCTGAGACTCCTCACAGAAGAGTTCCAACTCAAGGAGGTCACAGGAAAAGGGAGGGGTGCAGCTGGGGGTGTGAAGGAGACTCGGAAGCAGGGCCTGGAGCTGTCATTCACCTGACACCCAGATCACCCTGGATTCCTGGAGACCCTGAGTCTCCTGGCTCCCGCTGCAGAGATTGGGGTCAAAACCTTATTTCTGCCTCACGAAATCCTGATATTCCCCACATTTCATTCGCCTTTGTCACCTCAACAAAAAAATGGGAGAAATCCAACTCTCATTCCTTACTCGCAAAACTGGTCCCTTCATCCTCTTCCCAGTTACCTTCTCTCCAGGGGGATCCAGGTCCCCAACACTTCCCAGGGGACCCTGTGGACCCTGAAACAGGAAGAGAAATAGGTGTCATTGCTTCGGGAGGTGGGGTTATTGCAGGGGCAGAGGCCCGGTTGACCACCCCAAGGTCATGGCAGTGGGACAGTGGAGGCCTCCCAGGGGAAGGGGCTTCTCAGGGGCGAGGAGTTTCTGATCTGGGGAAAGGGAGGCAGAGGACCAGACACACTGATCTGAAGGGGCAGGGCCTGAGATGACTGACATCAACGCCACTGGGTCCAGGTGGTCCCTGGTGGGAAACGGCTACACCAGAGGTGGGGAAGGGAAGTGAAAGGGTGTGATAAGGGAGTGCGGAGGGAGGATGAGAGCACTCAGGCCAGGGAGGCAGCAGTGGGGTGGAGGCTGGTCAGGCGAGGGTGACCATTTGGGGTCTGGGTCAGTAGGGGGTCACACTCACCATAGGACCCACATCTCCAGTTTCCCCCTTCTCCCCAGATGGGCCTGGCACACACTACGTAGGTTCAGAAAGCATGGACCCGGGTGACGACCTGCCCAAAGCACAGCCCTAGACTGATGGGTCCCACAGCCCCTCCCCTCTGACCCACACCGCCCCCAGTCCTCTGCCTCCACCAACCCAGTCCTCAAAGCATGTTGCCGGCAGGGTCTGGGACACACGCCACCCCGTCTTGACCCTGCCTCTCAGCCCCTGTCGCCACCCTTAATTCACCTGTAGGTCCGTGAATCCTCTTGATCTTTGTTGCCTTTGGCTCCCCACACTCCCACGTGTGGGGGACACTCTGGCTCCAATGTGTCGCTGGGGTCCCTGAGCTCTGGGCTCCCCATCTGCTGCCTGGAGGAGGAGGGAAGCAGGGATAGGGACACAGACATGGGTCATGGGTCATGGGTCAGGCGTTCTCTATTCACAAACCCCATACAGAGCTGGGTACCAGGCCCAGAGTCCCCACTCCCAAACCCAGCCTCAGGGGCAGAGGGGAGCCAAAGGCAGAGCAGAGGCTGCTACGGCCTCAAGTGGGCTCTGAGGGGTCACTCAGCACTGCTCCAGGCTGTCCCATGGTCCAGTGAGTCCAGGGGGTCCAGGAGGGCCCTGCCGGAGAGAGGAGAGAGGACAGGAACAAGGCAAGGAGGGACTCGGAGTGACGAGGATAAAGGCCAGGCCATCAAGGCTGTGGACACTTGTTCCCTTTGGTGACCTTCTGTCTGGGGTCCCCCACCTCCTCCTGGAGGAGAAGGCACAGGTGATATAGAAAAGGAGAGGATAGAGCTCAGGGGTCAAACCCGCTCATGTGGAGAGATTCGTTGGGTTATCTGGGGCTCTTCTGTTGCTCTTCACCTTCTCCAGCCACGCCTGGAGGCCCAGCAGGATTAGGAAGTCATCCAGGACTCTGCACCCCATCGCGGCCAGGCAGACCCATGGGGCCCTTTTCACCCTGTGGGGCAGAAAGAAGGAGTCATGGCCTGGAGGGGACTGTCACACTAAAACACCCACAGGAGACCCTTCACAGCCCATTAACCCTCAGCCCTCACACCCCTCCCCTGGGTCCCCACTCTCACTGAGACGTGTCTCTCCTGCTGATCCAGGGGGTTCCTGAGGGCCTGGCCACCCTTAGGGGGAGGCACTGGGTCCCTTGATCCTACTGCACCTCACTCCCTAGAGGAACTCTGAAAGCTGAGGTGAGTCAGGCCCCCGGAAGGGAGACTCAAGCCCACTCATACCAGGGCCCTCAGAGCACAATTCGCAGAAGAGCCCCAGCTCAGCTGCATTCTGGCTGACTCTGGATTTCCTCTGCCCAGTCCCACCAGCACCTGCCTCGATCTGGATGCCACTGCCACCCTGCCTTAAACACCCCCTTTCCTGTTCTCTCCTCCCACCCGCCAGGAACCGCAGGCTCCC
>CAUYLG010003940.1:0-40126 GCA_963573385.1 Cacajao melanocephalus
AGCTGCGATCCCCTGTAGGAGGAGAGGCATTCTGATTTCGGGTGTTCTCAGCCTTTTTGCACTGGTTTCTTCCCATTTTTGTGGATTTATCCACCTGTCGTCTTTGTAATTGCCGACTTTCAGATTGGGTCTGAGTGATCGCCCGGCTTGTTGGTGATGAAGTTTTTTGTTTCTTAGTTTTCCTTTGGCGGACGCCCCTTTCCCACTGAGCTTGGCTTTCCCGGGTTCAGCTGTGCTTACTGTGAAACTCAGTCCTCAGCGCTTCCAATTGCTGTTCTCCTTGTGGGGTTGGGACCAGCCAAGCCAGACTCAAAGGGCACCCCGTCCCGTATACTCCGCGCTGAGAAGCGCCGTGCCGGGGCACCGGCAAAATAGCCGCGCCGGCCAAAAGAGTCGCGCTGGCGACCCGTGTGGCTCCTCCACTTGGAATCTCCCAGTCTGTGGGCAACAAAAATTCGTCTGAAAGTGTGGCGTCCACTCGCTTTCTGCGCTTTCTCTGGGAGCTGCAATCCTGAGCTGTTGTTAATCGGTCATCTTGGATCTCTCTCCTCCATTTTGCATATTTTTATTTCTCCATTTCTCTTCACTCCCAGGTTCCATGAATCTGGATTTTATATCCATATGTTATTACATTTTACATTAGAAACTAACTGCTACATACACTTAAAATTTAGCGTTTTTCCTTACCATGTGTCTATTACCACTTTTAGTCTTATTTATTGGATTTATTTTGAATTTTACTAGAAATAATCTCCTAGTTGTTCTTTTTTGGAATGTCTGTTTGGGGAAATTTATGAGTATTTATAAGTTTTATCATGCATTTCACTCTTTCCATTTATTAATGGTTTGGCTGGATAGAAGACTAAGATTTAAATTCACAATCATATTTCCTGAATTTGTTAAATACTACTTTATGTGCTCTAGCATCTGCTGCTGACATGTAAGCCTTATTCAAATATAATTCTTGTTCTATTGTAGTAACTAATTTTTGTCTCTTTAGAAGCTTTAACTTTACTCTTTATCCTCAGAGTTCTGCATTGTACCATGACATTTCAATATGTAGTTCTTTCTTTATTCATTTGTCTTAGGATTTTGTTGTATGTGCATTCATGTATGATACCAATTTCTATTATGGAAATTTCTTTCTATGTTATGATTATTATGGGATTTTTTTCTGTATTTAGTGATTTATTATCATATGATCATGGTTGTATTTGAAAACATCTGTTTAAATTTTATTAGAACTGTTTCAGATTGTAGGAATTTGCATAATTGCTTATGGAAAATGAAGAGAATATACCAGGATGAGGTATAACTGTAGTTTGTCTTCTGCACATGGAAGCTCAATCTCCTTTTTTTTGTTTTGTTTTGTTTTTGAGACATAGTCTTGCTCTGTCTCCCAGGCTGGAGTGCAATGGCACGATCTCGGCTCACTGCAACTTTTGCCTTCCAGGTTCAAGCAATTCTCCGGCCTCAGCCTCCCGAGTAGCTGGGACTACAGGCACGTGCCACCATGTCCACATAATTTTTTTGTATTTTTAGTGGAGACAGGGTTTCACTGTGTTAGCCAGGATGGTCTTGATCTTCTGACCTCGTGATCCTCCCACCTCGGCCTCCCAAAGCACTGGGATTACACGCGCGAGCCACCACTCCCGGCCGCTCAAACTCTTTTTAAAGAGTTGCTATCTACCTCAGACATTGTCCAAATACCTTTGTTTCCTCTAACTTGGCCAATGTAAGAGACAGGGAAGGGTCTAGTCAGCCAGTAATTCCTGCAAAGTTTACAATTAATTATCTCAGCAGATCCCAGGGGTATCAGGCTGCTCCTTACATTTAATTACTTTGCTTTATCTTCCACCATAGATAGGCTGTCTTAAAGTGTTTTATGTCTCATTATGCAGAAGTTTCTTGTCAATCTGATTATAACTGCTTTGTATCTTACAGAAATTCCTCTCTCATCTACAAGTACAGCATGCTATATTACGTGTGTTACCTTTTGTGTCAGGTCAGGCAAGAATTAAAGGCACGCGTTTTCATTTTCCAATACTACTGAGAATAATTTTTAATTTAAAAATAGCTTTTCTTCTTTTTAAGTAGATTTAATCAGGAGGCAAGCCAGAAATATTTTATTTACATGATATTTTGTGACCAGTCTTTTTATTGTCTATCACTGTAATCTGTTTGTGTAATCAAAAATTCATTTTTCTAAAGAAAAGGATATAGAAATATCTTGCCATAACATAAAAATAAGACTATTACTATAAGAAATTATATAATATAAATTTCCATTTTTGTTTTTTTCCTTGTTATGCCATGGCAGTTCACTGCTTCTGAGGAAATCTGGAGTATGTTGGCACTAAGAAAATAATTGTTCTTTTAGCGTTCTCTAAAAATTTGGAATTAAAATTATGACTGCTAATGATTCATGAGGAGGCAAAAAAGAAAATGAATTAATTCACTGTCTTTTCAATAGAGCTATGGCTTGTCAAGCTGAAGTCTGGAACAACTGAGTTAACATCAAAGGTTTATCTAGTTTAGGTACTGAAAATAGTTGGATTCTGACTACAATGTTTTAGGCAACATAAACATGGCTTTCTAGTCAATTAGAAAAAACAAAAAAACCTTCAGGAAATAAGAGTTGTCTCTTCCTAGCCCCTACACTTCCCATCACAAAAAAAGCCTTTAGAATTGTTTCATTTTACCTAAGTTAACTCTATGCAATGAATGACTGAACTGAACTTCCTCCCAGGTATAGCCCATTATTCTGCACCACTTGACTCACTAACCAACCCAGATGGAACTTTATCTAGTCACTTGCCAAAATCCTCCTCCTTCTTAAAGATGTTCTGACCCACCTCTGAATTTTAATTTCCTCCCACTCTACCCTAGTGATGAGCTCTAACCTCTTCCTCCCAGCTGTCAAGTCCACCTACTCACTGGAGATAAAATATCTGCAACAATCTTGCTTCTCTGCCAACCATTCACTAAGGTAAAAATGAATTTTCATATTTCTCTCTCAAGTGTCAAAAAGTCCATATCAAAAGGAAAAAAGTTATACCCCCCTTTAAAACATATCTCCAATCTACCAGATATATCAATCCAGATATATCATTTTATTTTACTCTATTCTTACAACTCCTCCAGTTAACACACAAGTTCACACACATGACATTAAAGAAACAGTATCTAAAAACCCACTTCCAAATACTAATTAATGAAAAATAATTAAACCATCCTGCTCCTGAGTTATTTGGAAGTGGGATTACTAAGTATTTATTGTATATATATTTTAAATCCTCTTTTTATAATGCATTACATTACTGGTTGCTTATAGCAATCATAGAAGTTGAGAATTTTAATAGACGGGAACATAGATATCATCTAATATAGCTTTTTATTCTCAGCATGGAACTTAAATATATCTAATTTTAGGTGCTTACTATTTTGTGATGAAGTTTGTTTATTATTAATTTGATTATTCAGTAAATACTTATTAAGTGTTTTATTATGCCCCAAAGTTAATCTAGTGACTGGGCATAAATCCAGGAATAAAATATGGTTCTGCACTTGATTTCAAGAAAGTTATATTTTAGTAGGAAAATAACAAGCAATATTTATAAGTGATCAACATAATAATTTTTAAAGTAATAAGTAATAAACATAATAACTAATTCAATAATGAAATGTGATGGGGTAATTCAGGATTTTACTTACTTGCAAGTTAATAAATTAGATATCCTATAACCTGTTAGTGTTTGATAGATAATGGCAGAAGACATGAGACTTCTGGGCCAGGGACAAGGTTATATTTTACTCACAGCACAGTGGGCAGATTATTAGCAATTTTGCTTAGGCATTATGCAGACTTTCCCACAACCCCATAGGAATTATGCAGATGGGACCAGATGGATTCTGTACATACAGTAAGGTTATAGCACGACTGAACACTGACTATGGGAAAATCATGTTCTTAATCTTCTTTAACATTATAATTTTTGCCTGCATTTTTCTATCAGTTACTAAAAGAAGGTACCAAGATTATCCCAAAATAAATGTGCATAATTTATTTTAAAATTGTGCAGAATTTAGAATTGCATATCTTCCTGTTGGATTGATAACTTCATCAGAAAATGGCTCTCTCTGTGTCTAGTAATATTACCTGCTTTAAAACTTTAAAGCTGTTTTATCAGATAGCCAAACTAGCTTTGTTTTGTTTAGAGTACACATGGTACATGTCCAATAATTTTACTTTTTTTTTTTTTTTGAGGTGGATTTTCAATCTCGTTGCCTAGCCTGGAGTCCAATGGCTCGGTCTCAGCACATTGCAACCTCCACCTCCCGGGTTCAAGTGATTCTCCTCCCTCAGCCTCCTAAGTAGCTTGGATTATAGATGGCCACCACCATGCCTGGTTAATTTTGTATTTTTTTAGTAGAGATGGGGTTTCACCATATTGGTCATGCTGGTATTGAACTCCCAAGTTCAAGTGATCTACCTGCCTCGGTCTCCCAAAGTGCTGGGATTAGATGTATGAGTCACTATGCCTGGGCTAATAATTGTACTTTTAAACATTCAAGGGCTGTATCTTAGATAGCATATAGTTGAATTCTTTTGTTTTATACAGTCTGACAATGTTGAGTTTTACATGGAAGATTTAGTTAATTTACAATTACTTGGCTGGGCCCAGGGGCTCACACCTATAATCCCAGCACTTTGGGAAGCTAAGGCGGGCAGATCACGAGGTCAGGAATTTGAGACCAGCCTGGCCAATATGATGAAACCCCATCTCTACTAAAAAAATACAAAAATTAGCCAGGTGTGGTGACACCCACCTATAGTACCAACTACTCAGTGAGCTGAGACAAGAAAATCACTTGAACGTAGGAGGCAGAGGTTGCAGTGAGCTGAGATCATGCTATTGCACTCCAGTCTGGGCGACAGAGTGAGACTTCATCTCAGAAAAAAAAAATTACAATTTTTTTTTTAATGTGTGACAGAATCCTGCTCTGTCACCCAGGATGAAGTGCAGTGGCACAATCTTGGCTCACTGTAGCTTCCACTTCCTGGGCCCAAGTGATTTTCCTGCCTCTGCCTCCTGAATAGCTGGAACTACACATATGTGTTAACGTGCCTGGCCCGTTTTTGTAGGTTTTGTTGTTGTTGTTGTTGTTTGTAGAGACAGGGTTTGCTATGTTACCCAGGCTGATCTCAAGCCCCTGGGCTCAAGCAATCCTCCCACCTCAGTCTCCTGAAGTGCTGAGATTACAGACATGAGCCACCGCACCCAGCCTAGTTAATTTACATTTAAAGTTTTGCTGATATATTGGTATTTCAATCTAGCATTTTACTATGGCTTTTAAACTTTACTAGTGGTTTTGTTCTTTTCTCTCCTCTTTATTTTTCTTTAATCTATATATGTTCTTATTTTACTTCCCCTCTGTTTGTTTGTTATGCATTACTCATTTTTGTGGTTACCTCAGACATTACAAGATTTATCACTTATTAAACTATATTTCAAATTAGTATACCACTTTCCAGAAATACTAGCTTTATTTACTTTCTTGCCAATGCATATTTGTCTTAAAAAAAAACTATGTATTTTGCCTTTATTTGCAAAGATCACTTTTGCTTATAGACTGCTTGGTTGCTACTACTGTTTTAGCATTTTGAAGATGTCATTCTACTGTCCTTTGTCAGCTGAACAGTGACTCTCAGCCTTACTACTGCACCTATGGAAGTAATATGATTGTTTTACCTGTCTGCTTTGAAAAAGATCTCTTAGATTTTGGCTTTGAAAAGTTTTTCTAACTCATAATGAGATGTGACTTTTATTGCATTATTCTGTTTAGAATTTCCATTATTTAATGCCTAATTCTAATTATTGCAGTTTTCAGTTGTCAAATGTTCACTTGATTTTATTTTTATAGATTTCTCTTTTACAGTGAAATTCTCCATTTGTACCTATTTTTGAACATTTTAATCACATTTAAAAATTTACATTTGATAAATTCAATATCTAAATTACCTTTGTGACTGTTTCTATTTTCTGCTCTTTTGTTATCCTGGTTTTCAATAATTTAGTTCTATTTTCTAGCATGCCTGGAATTGTTTTTGTTGCACGCTAAACATTGCATATAAAAATGTATAGACTCTTTATGTGTCAGAGACTTAATTTTTATCTGGCAATGAATGATAATATGGGTGAGTTTAGTTATCTCAATTAAAATGTGAAATAATTTTAGTTTAGATTTCAAAGTCATTGACCCAGCTGGCTTATTTCTGTTATGTTCCTAAATATAGGAAAGATCTTTTTGCAGGACCTCAACTTACAAGTGTCCTTTCTTGTTAGTGGGCACTAAATTCTATTTTTTTAAGCTCTAACATTATGAGACAATGATTAATCAGAATCCTTTCACTGCCATAATTTTCTCACTGTTTCTGTGCTTCAGCAGTGCCAAACTCTATGCTTAGCACATCATACATATAACCTTTATAATACCTTCTCACAACAATTCTGCAATTTTGGAATTCTGTTATTTCTATATTACATGTAAGAAAACCAAGGCCTAGAGTGAGTAACTACAACAACTTTTTGAGACATAAATGGTACAACAAGATGTAAATAGAAACAACAAAAGGTTAAAAAGCAGGGAGATGATGTTAAGGTATAGAATTTTTATTAGTTTTGTTTTTTCTTAATTTGTTTATTTCATTTTTGCAATCAATGTTAAGTTGTTATCAGCTTAAGATAATGGGTTATAGGATAGTGTTTCCAAGCCTCATGGTACCCTCAAGTCAAAAATCATACAATGGATACACAAAAAATAAAAAACAAGAAATGAAATACCACGAGAGAATATCACCTTCACTAAAAAAGACAGGAAGGAAAAAAAGAAGGAAGAGAAGACCACAAAACAACCAGAAAACAACAAAATGGCAGGAGTAGGTCCTACTTATCAATAATTACACTGGATGTAAATGAACTAAACTGTCCAATCAAAAGACCATAGAGTGGCTGAATGAATTAAACAACAACCAAGACCCAGTGATCTGCTGCCTACAAAAAACATACTACACCTACAGAAACACACATAGACTGAAAATTTAAAAATGGAAGAAGATATTCATAACAATGGAAACCAAAACAGAGTAGGAGTAGCTATAATGTATCAGACAAAATAGATTTCAAGACAAAGACTATAAGAAGATACAAAGAAGGTCGCTATATAATGATAAGAGAGTGAGTTGATTCAGGGAAGAGGATATAACAATTTTAACCCTATTCTTACTTAGAAAAAAAAAGTGCTGCTCATTGCCAGCACTCATGTAATTTTACATAAACACGCACTTAGAGGCTGAAGCAAATCTGACTGATTTTCAATGTAAAAATAAAATGTAAAAACTGTTTTTGGAGTTATTTCTAAACAGAACTAACATCAGAATCATTCCTTTCAGAAAAATCAGATTGATCAAATGAATCTTTGTCCAAAAACTGTTCAAGAATGATATCAACATCACATGAAATGTCACATTTTTCAGGGCCTGACATTTTCAGCATCAAGAATTACTACATTTTGGAAATGGAAATGCCACTATTTATTAGTCCATTCTCACACTGCTATAAAGATATACCTGAGACTAGTTAATTATAAAGGAAAGAGGTTTAATTGGCTCACAGCTCCACATGGATCAGGAAATCTCAGCAGACATATAATCACGGCAGAACATGAAAGGGAAGCAAGGGCCTTCCATCACAGGGCAGCAGGAGAGAAAAAAGGGACCAGGGGAAATGCCAGACAAGTATAAAACCATCAGATCTCATGAGGACACACTCACTTTCACAAGAACAGCTTGGAGGAAATCAACTCCATGATCCAGTCACCTCCCATTGGGTCCTTCCCTCAACAGATGAGGAATATGGGAATAACAATTCAAGATGAGATTCAGGTGGGGACACAAAGCCAAACCATATCATGCAACTAAAAACAGAATTCTATAAATAAAATATGTTTTGTGTCCAATGTTGATATGCTAGAGCAATGCAAAAATAATAATAGAAGTGAGATAATTTTATGTCCAGGTTATCTTGGGGTAAACATGGCAGCTGCAAAATCTGCTGGCAAGTATTTGTGGAGCAGATGAGAAAAGGGTTAAATATATATGTACTGAACACTGGAGCACCCAGATTTATAAAGCAAATATTATTAAAGCTAAAAAGAGAAATAGACTCCAATATGATAACAACTGGAGACTTTAACAACCCACTTTCAGCACTGGACAGACCATTCAGACAGAAAATCAACTAAGAAACATTGGACTAAATCTACACTATAGAACAAATGGACCTGATAGATATTTGCAGAACACTTTATCTAATGACACAGAATACACATTTTTTTTCCTCAGCACATGAACCATTTTCAAGGACAGATCATATGTTAGGTCACAAAACAAGCCTTAAAACATTAGAAAGAATTGAAATAATATCAAGTATCGTCTCTGACCACAATGGAATAAAACTAAAAATAAACAAGAGAAATTTGGAAACTATACATACATATGGAAATTAAATAATATGCTCCTGAATGACCACTGGGTCAGTGAAGAAATTAAGAAGGAGATTAAAAATTTTTGGAAACAAGTAATAAAGGAAACAGAGCATATCAAAACCTATAGGACACAGCAAAAGCACAACCTAAGAGGGAAGTTTATAGCTCTAAATGCCTACCTAGATCAAAATAAGTAAAAAAAACTTCAAATAAACAATCTAACTGTGTACTTTAAAGAATTTAAAAAGGCAACAGCAAACCAAACCCAAAATTAGTAGAAGAAAATAAATAATAAATCTCAGAGAAAAAATAAATGAACTTGAAATGAATAAAACAATACAAAAGATGAATGAACCAAAAAGTTGGTATTTTGAAAAGATAAAGAATTGTGAAACCTTTAGCCAGATTAAGAAAAAAAAAGAAACACCTAAATAAATAAAATAAAAGACAAAAAAATGAGAAATGACAACTGATCCCACCAAAATTAAAAGGATGATTAGTGGCCATTATAAACAACTATATGCCAACTAATTGAAAAATCTAAAAGAAGATTTTTTCAGTTAGTTGGCATATAGTTGCTTATAATGCAATAAATTCCTAGACATAAATCTACCAAGATTGAACCATAAATAAATTCAAAACTTTAACATACCAGTAACAGGTAATGAGATCAAAGCCATAATAAAAATTCTCCCAGGAAAAAAAATCTCAGTACCCAATGACTTCACTGCTGAATTCTACCAAACATTTAAAGAAGTAATAATAGCAACTCTACTTAAACTATTTTTAAAAAATAGAGGAGAAGGGAATACTTCCAAACCCATTCTAAGAGGCCAATATTACCTTGATACCAAAACCAGATAAAGACACATCAAAAAGAAAATTATGGGACAAAATCTCTTATGAATATTGATTAAAAATACTGAAAAAAACACTGGAAAACCAAATTTAGCAATATATTAGAAGGATTACTTGTCATTACAAAATGCAATTTATCCCTGGGAAGCAAGGATGTTTCAACATAAGCAAATCAATCAATGTGATATATCAACAGAATGAAGGATAAAAACTACAGTATCATATCAACTGATTCTGAAACCCATTTGACAAAATTTAACATCCCTTCATGATAAATACCCTCAAAAAACTGGATATAGAAGGAACATAACTCAACCTAATAAAGCCATATACAACAGACTCACACCTAGTATCATACTGAATGGGGAACAACTGAAAGCCCTTCCTCTAAGATCTACAGTGCAACAAGGATGCCCACTTTCACCACTGTTACTCAACATAGTACTGGAAATTCTAACTAGAATAATCAGAAAAGAGAAAGAACTAAAAGGGTATCCATGTTAGAATGAAAGAAGTCAAATTATACTTGTTTGCAGGTAACATGATTTTATATTTGGAAAAACCTGAAGACTTCACAAACTATTAGAACTGATAAACAAATTCAGTAAAGTTGCAGAACGCAAAATCAACATACAAAAATCAGTATCATTTCTATACGCTAACATCAAACAATCTGAGACAGGAATTACAAAAGTAATCCCATCTACAATCACTACAAATAAAATGAAACACCTAGGAATTAACCAAAGAGGTGAGGGATGTCTACAATGAAAACTATAAAACACGGATGCAAGAAATTGAATAAGACACACAAAAATGGAAAGATATTCTATATTCATGGATAGGAAGAATCAATATTATTAAAATCTCCACACTACCCGATGCAATCTACAGATTTATTGCAATTCTTATCAAAATACCAATGAGATTCCTCACAGAAATATTTTTTAAAGCCCTACAATTTATATAGAAACACAAAAGATCCATAACAGCCAAAGCTATCCTGAGCAAAAGGAATGAAAGTGGAGGAATCACATTACCTGACTTTATACTATGGAGCTATAGTAGTCAAAACAACATAGAACTGGCGTAACAACAGATACATAGATAAGTGGAACAGAAAACGGAACCCAAAGACAAATCCCTACATCTACAGTAAACTCACTTTGACAAACGTGCAAGAATCTAAATAGGAGAAAAAAGTCTCTTCAATGCAACAATCTTGCATGTTCTTCACATGTACCCCAAAACATAAAATACAATAAAAATTAAAAAAAAAACAAAACTGAATATCCATATGCAAAACAATGAAACTAGAACCCTATCTCTTATTATACACAAAAAATCAAAATGGATTAAAGATTTAAATATAAGACCTCACATTATAAAACTACTGAAAGGGAACGTTAGGGAAACTCGGTAGGACATTGATTGGGTAAATATTTATTGAGTAATACCCCACAAACACAGTCAGTCAAAGCAAAAATGGAAAAATGTAATCGCATTAAGTTAAAAGCTTCTCCACAGGAAAGGAACCAATTGACAAAGTAAACAGACAGTCCAGAGAATGGGAGAAAATATACTCAAACTACCTATCTGACAAATTAATAACCAGAATATATAAGGAGCTCAAATAACACTGTAGGGAAAAAAAATCTATTTGTTTTTAAAAATGGGCAAAAATCTAAACAGACACTTCTTAAAAGAAGACATACAAATGGAAAACAGGTATATAAAAAGGTGCTCAACATCACTGATCATCTGAGAAATGCAATTGAAAACTACATTGAGATACATCATCTCACCCTAGTTATAGTGGCTTTTATCCAAATGTCAGTCAATAACAAATGCTAACAAGGCCATGGAAAAAGGGGAACCCTCTTACACTGTTGGTGGGAATGTAAATCAGTATAACCACGATGGAGAACAGTTTGGAAGTTCCTCGAAAAACTGAAAATAGAGTTACCATTTGATCTAGCAATTCCACTTTATGTACATGCCCCAAATAAAGAAATTCAGTATATCAAACATATTTGCACTCCCCTGTTTATTGCAGCACTATTCATAATAGCCAAGTGTTGGAAGCAAGCTACATGTCAATGAACAGATGAACTGATAAAGGAAATGTGGTACATATACACAACAGAGTATTTTCAGTCATAAAAATGAATGAGATCCTGTTATTTGCAACAACATGGATGGAACTGGATGGAGGTCATTATATTATGTAATATAAGTCCAGCACAGAAAGACAAGCTCCACACTTTCTCACTTATTTGTGGGAACTAAAAATGAAAATAATTCAACTCTTGAACATAGAGAGTAGATGGATGATTACCAGAGGGGGGCAGGGTAGTGGGGGACTAGAGGAAGTGTGGATGGTTAATTGATATAAAAAAATAGTTAGAAAAAATGAATAAGATGTATTATTTGCTAGCACAATGGGATGACCATAGTGAAAAATGATTTAATTGTGTATTTTAAAATAACAAAAAGAGTACAATTGCATTTTCTATAACACAAAGGATAAATGCATCAGGTGATGGATACCCCATTTACCCTGATGTTATTATCATGCATTGCATGCATGCATCAAAATATCTTATGTAACTCATAAATATATATACCTACTAAATACCCATAAAAATATAAAAAATTTAAAAATTATGAGCTTAGTTTTCTTTACCAAGATCAAAGTAAACAGTGTTATCTCTCTACAACATGGCCAATATAAACATATTTCAGTAGTAATAGCATTTGAAATATATTTAAATATGGTCCTCATAAATTTTATTAGTCAAAATATTGGAAACAATAAAGAAAGTACCATTTGCTACCCAACAAACTATTTATGGTACTATTACTAAAATTATAAAAACTCTTACTGTCTGTTTTGAATTTCTCTTCTACTACAATCATTCCAAAGGAGTGTCTGTACTTGAGACTTAACATATCATTATGGATCTCTGAATAACACACTTATTATCTGATGAAATCTTTCTGGAAGTCCTCCCAGTATTGAATTGCAATTGTTCTGCGAGAAGGAATATATATAAAAGAGAATTAGCTTGCCAGGCTCCATAAGCATTTTAAAGATGGTATTTAAGAGAGGCCTATGATTACTTTGATTTTACAAATTTCACCAGGTGATAATTTCCCAGTCATCAGAACTAAAAAAAGTTCAGGAAGTGTCAAACTTCAGGGAACATAAAACCTCACCTAAGAACATTTTAGAAGTGTCCAGTAACCATCCCAAGTGACAAATAAGGCCTTTCTTTATGTACATTACAGGGAGAAGAGAAGGTGGAAGGGGAGCATAGGGGTGGAGGGAAAGCTAGATCTACAGCTTCCTGCAGATGTATTTTGATCCTCCTCTTCCTTGGACAGGGATCAATCTCATTTAATTAACTAATTATTTTCACATGTTATGTAAGAATGGACTATATGCCAGATCTGTTATAGGATGTGCAGTAATTGGAAGGGTGGATGGAAATACAGAGAGAGGAAGTAATAGTGAAACTTGCTAATTTCATAGTCTAAGGTGATGCAGATGTCCAACCAAGACCCTTCAGAAACCCTAATTCCAGGAGGCACTGACTACTCTTGAAGGAATTCAGGTCTCACTGCATTATTCACCAAAATCAGTGTCTGTGTAGGTGACTGAAATAGCATATTAGAATATTTCCTATAAAATGGAGGAAAAAACCTCTAAGTTATATAGATTGAATTTTTAACATGCAACTCATAGCTAAAAAGAGACATACTCTCCTCTGTAGTCATCAACTATAGTGCTTTTATTATAGTTTCTTAGAAATACTATAAAGCTCTTCCAAGGTCATCTCTGCGTTTCTGGGGGTAATCATTTGCATGTACCTCACCCTTCCCTGTGACTTCAATCAGAAAACAACAAATTCCAGATAGTTGAGTGTATTAGTCTATTCTCACACTGCTATGAAGAAATATGTGAGACTGGGTAATTCACAAAGAAAAGAGATTTAGTTGACTCAGTTCTGCATGGCTGGGAAAGCCTCAGGAAACTTACAATCATGGTAGAAGGCACCTCTTCGCAGGGTGGCAGGAGAGAGAATGATTGCCGAGTGAAGGGGGAAGACCCTTATAAAACCAGCAGATCTTCTAAAAACTCACTCACTATCACGAGAATAGCATGGGAGAGACTGCCCCCATGTCTCAACTACCTGGTCCTGCCCTTGACACATGGAGATTATTACAATTCAAGCTGAGATTTGGGAAGGGACACAGAACCAAGCCATATCAATGAGTGAAGTATTTA
The DNA here is from genome assembly GCA_963573385.1 of Cacajao melanocephalus. Lineage (NCBI taxonomy): Eukaryota > Metazoa > Chordata > Mammalia > Primates > Pitheciidae > Cacajao > Cacajao melanocephalus. The sequence continues at coordinate 13,697 of CAUYLG010003940.1, forward strand.
TAAGCAATTGTGCTTCGTATGGGTTACTCTTTGAAAAGTAATGCAGTCATTTGTGTCATTACATATATTCCTCAGCATGTTTGTAAATTTCTGTTCCATGACCTATGGGTCTCAACAATAAATTGAGACACATTACTTCTTCCATTTTTCACACTGCATTCAGAAACACAAGACTAAAATAAATAGACTGTGAATCAGGGCCATGGGAGTCTCTTCTTTTATAAGGGTTGTCCTTTGGAAGCACTTTCTCCTTCCCTAAAGAGCTTATGTTTTTACCAGCTAAACTTAAAAATGGGTCTTTTCCATGTCCATTTCCTGAATATTTTGTTATGGGTCCAAACTATTTTTTTCTCTGCCTTTCATGTTATTATAAAAGAAATCTCATTGAGCCCTAGTGCATATATTAAAATACAAAATAAAAGAAGATTAAAGGTATAAATGGAAAAGGCAGCAAGCAACTAAAAATCCTAACACTTAGAAAAGAAAGAAAGAAACTTGGTTAAAAGGTTACAAAGGAAAAGAATATGGGTTTCTGGAAGACGCTCAAATATAAACAGCCCCCTGACCTTGGGTTCAAATGAGGAATGAATAGGAGGGTTGGACATATTTATTAAGGCAGACGATTTGAAAAATTTAATCCTCAGTTAAACTAAAAAACATCCAAGGAAGGCAGTATTTGAATGTCTACCCTCAAGTCCAAGAGGGAGAATCTCTAGGGATTTTCTGGAGAGAAGAAATTCTATTACAACATTTTCCTGGCCTGAAAACCTAGTTAGGAGGAAGTGAACAGAACCCAGCCCCAAGGCCAAATTTCAGTTCAAGTGGATGGACTGCCAGGACATCCTACACACCGGACAAAGACAGTAAAGCCAAGACTACCCACATTCCCATGCTTTTAAAACCAGGAACCTCAAGGGGGTACTTGATTTATGTGGAATAACTGGTCTGCCTAAATTCATTTAAGAAAGAAAATCTTTTCCAGCATCCTCACCTGGAATTGAGGATTTTAGAAAATGGAAATGGAAGATGGAAATATATTAAATTGCTCCTTGGCCAATATATTAGGACCTTGAAAAAGAGAGCCTAAGGTTCAAATAATAACAATAGACAGAAGTTATTGAACAATGACTGTTCCACACCATGTCGTTTTACATGTAGAATCTCCTATCGTCACAAAAATCCTATGAGGCATATATAATCACATCAGTTTTTATAGATGAGGAGGCTTGAGCCTAGGTTGTTCATTAGCCAATGAATGTGCTTTAAACATGTAATGAAGAGCTAGAATAGTTAATGGTAGAGACAGGATTCAACTCCCAGATACACCTGACTCAGGGCCTATATTCTTGACAATCTACAGTGCAGAATGAATGAACCACTGCAATAAAGATAATCATGAATTAAGAGCAAAAATATGCATATGATTCTCTACCTCAATAAATCTTATGAGCAAAGGATGTCAAAGAAGACTATTCACAACTTACCTGTAGAAGAGTAAGAGCTTAGAGGGCCTAATGTTGCAAGATACAATTTGTGTATTTACTCAGGCTCTAACATTCAGAATTACCATGAATTGATCCTAGTCCTTCATCAACTGTTATTAATCTATTAATCTTAAAATAATAAAAGTAAAATTTCAAATTAAGTGACTATACTTTGTCATTTCCTTTGCTGTTGCTATACATTCACAGACATTCTCTCTTTTAATCCAATGCCCACTTCAATGGTTAGTATAAAATATGCATTCTGTAAGTATTTTCAAAATAGTGTAGTTAGTATTTCCCTCATTTTCCTGATGTGACAATTGACACTCACAGAAAACTCACCAAGGGCCACAAGTCCTCGTGTAAGATTCAAATTTAGCTTTTCTAACTTCAAGACCCATATATTTGGTACGATATCAAAAGCCACAAAATTACAAAATTATGTTGTTATAGAAATGAATAAAGTGAGTTAAAAAAAGATTACACTTGAGCAAGGTCTTAATGAGCAAAAGTTTTCATGGAACAAAAGTTGATTGTATATGGGGATACAGATATTCTTGGCCACTGCTTCCAAATTTGTTGATATCATGGCACACATATTAACATTTTTATGGCACACTTTTAGAAATGAAAATGACTCTCAGCCTGAAGCAACTTTCCTGTGTTCTGTGGCCACCTGGGCTCTGATCAGCTACCCTATGAACTGTAGGATCAATATCACACACTTAGTCCACTGATTGCATGCAAATATTCAGGATTTACCAGTTGAGAAGCTTAGTTGTATGCATACAAAACAGCATGCAAAATGTACATTTGAAGAAATGCATAAAATATTTTTGAAATCTTGAGAAGTTCGGCTTGGTTTAGGAGACATGATGGGAAATAATTTTGGAGAAGAATTGAGTCAGATTATAAAGTTTCTTATGTCACTCATTTGGACTGCAAAATTATATTAAATATGCAAAAAAACATAATAATGTATAGATTTTTTTTTCAATTTTTCTCTTCAGCATTATTTCATTAACCTCAAACCGTATTTATTACTCTGGATTCCTTCCTGCAGTGCAGTATTTGGTACAATACAAATACTTCCAATGAGATCAACTATGAAAGCTGAGAAAAACAAACGAAGCAAAAAACAGCTACTTAAAATTATTGAAGATTAACTAAGTCAACAAGCAATTGAGGAACTGAGTTCCTAAAGAGAAAATGGAAGTACATTGGGATTCATGTTCATTTGCCTTCACATTTTCTCATTAGCAACCAAGTCTCTGCTCTGAGCATAGAAACTGATCATGAAGCAACAGTCTAAAAACATGAGGGGCCCAAATCAGCAAATTTCAGAAAACGGACTTTGACATTTTACATAGTTTCTACTCTTAGCATTTACCAACTCTCAGACACTGAGAAACTCTGATTCTGTGGTTAGAAACTAAAAAATAGCTTAGCAATTATTTTTAAAATTTTATTGTGCTAGAATGATAAAAAGTGGTTTTCAGATACCCCAAATAAGAATGATCCTCAACGGTGTTTTCTAGTTGAGATTTCTACAACCATTGCATAGAAATGATTGAAAACAAACTAAAAATAGGGCCAGTTTTGCCTACATAAAATGATTTGTCTATACTTTGGGACTGGCAAAAACAAACACACTAAATCCTTTTTGGAGGAAGATATCATCCAAATGTTCTATATTTCTACATTTTATTTTTCCTATATACTGTCTAGCGTTTAATAAAAACTTTAAAAACACATCAATAAACACAGTCATTGACTAAACCCAAAGAGAAAACAGAAAGGAACAGGTATGCAGGTAATGTAAATTTTGTTGGAGATACACACAGATTTAAAATAACTGAGTCCAATGTATGTAATAAGATAGAGTACAATTTGAGAATTTCACCAAACATCAACTCTTCAAAAAGAAATTAACAACTAAAGGATGAGTTTAATGGCATCTTAGAAACTGCAGAAGACAAGATTTGTGATTGGTCTATGGTTTAGTAGAAAATAATTTACTAATAATTAGTAAAAAAATAATTAGTAGAAAAATAAAAATAAAGCACAAAGGACTGAAAAATGACATATCTTTAGATAAACTAATAGAATTTATAAAAATAGTAGTGACACTAAGTTCCAAATGAATTAATAACTTTCCTATATTAGCAACAAACATTTAAAAAATGAAAGTTGAAAGCTAAATGAATTTACAATAGTTTGAAAGTCACCAAATACCCAGGAATAAGTCTAACAAAAATTGCAATACCACTACAAAGAAATTTAGAAAATACTACAAGAGAAATTAAAGAACATATAACAAAAGGAGGAAAATATCATGGTAAGAAATAAATATAGGAAGAACTGATGTCTTAATAATATTGAATCCTCTAATCTCTGATTTACAACAACATTGATTTTGGAAAAAGACAGCTGTGAGATTCAAAAAACTGACAAATTATTTTCGAAAAATATACATTATTTAGCTTGATTGTGGTGAATATTTCACAATGTGCGAATACAGGAAATGAAGTTGTACACCTTAAATATACATAATTTTTAGTTTTCAACTGTACCTCAACAAAGCTGAAAAAATGGAACAAGGAAAGGATGATCTTTTCAGTAAATGGTGCTAGGTCAATTGAATTTTTATGAAAACGGTGGTAATTTGTTTCTACTTCACACCTCACATATGAAATTCAGTTCCAATGGAATGTGAATGTGAGTGCTTATTGCTCAAGGTTCTACCTCAAACCTTCTTTCTTCCAACAAGCATCACCTTACTGCTCTAACAGTCACTTATCTGCTTATTTTCTAAATACTTTAAAGATAGAATGGTATCATATTATGCTGTCATATATTTTCTTCACCCGTGACCATTTTATTTACCTAATAAGGTATAAGCTCTTTAAAGAGAAGAAATATGGGTTTGTATTCCATATCATTAATTTGACGGTACAGTTCCCTGATATAAAATCCTTCTTTACCTGTATGTGATTAATCTACTCAAACAGCCTGTTAGATTCTGGAGGCCAGGCTTCTCACTGTATTATTTATCTTCTCACATATTGAGCCCAATGCGTTGCACAACTAAAATTTCCAATATATACTTATTGATTGAATTTTCCAAGAACAGGCATTTATAATAGTAGAGACTAACACCACAAAAGTTTACTTTAAGTGCAAGGGCATCACACTCCACACAAAACCCTAATGACTCGTCATGGGCTGCAGGTCTTATGGGTCTAGATCTGTCCCAGCTTCCTGGGGCTCTATTCCTCACCTCACTTCTCTCCTTCCTTCTCAATCTAACCTATTCTACTCTCTGCCTGGAATGCTTTCCCATGTCTTCACAGTGCTGGACTCTTCACACATTTTCAGTCTTTCTCCAAATGCTGCCTCCATGGAGAGATCATTATCCATCTTATCACTCTCTGTCCAATATTCACTTCTTTCTTCATAGCTTCACCTACTCTTACCTAAAAATAAGCTACCCAAGGGCAGGGATTTTGTGTTTCTTATTTATGGCATATCTCCAAGTCTCACACATACAGTGGGCTCAGTGAATATGTACTGTTAATGAACAAATTGAGTAAACACTTGGAATAACGTTTGAAAAAAAGAAAAACTTCTAATTCATAGCATTGGTTCAGAGTGAATGAAAACAAAATCCTGAGAGACAGAGTAATACAGATATGGCACAAGAAGACACAACCTCAGAATCTGTGGTAATAATTTTTAAAAAATAGGGTGAATGTGAGTTTCGGGCAAATAACTTTTACAAAATGATAAGCTGTGACAGTCTTTAAAACTTCTATATTCAGGTGACATTCAATATTGAGCTATATGGAAAATAATGAATAAAGCTCATTATTTATCTATGTCTAACTTTATTCTAAAAAAGGAGTGCATCTGGGGTCCAGATGACTTTGGAATCATGTTATTAAAAATAACTCCTTAATTCTTCAAAATAAGTTGAGATAGGCATCATTATCCCATTTAGCAGATTTTAAAAGTTGAGGCAGTAAAAATAAATGGCTTGTATAATGTTTCAACATTAATTTGATAGTGTCATGTTGAATATCAATTTATAGTCACGTTTGTTTCTGAATTTGTGACATCATTTATGACATAATTTATATTATGAATGTAACTTTCAACAGAGTGAGAGAAGCATCACACTCTGTGCTCTAGAACAGATTTCTCTTCTATAATCATTCTATTATGGGTAACCAGAGAGGCAATGAATATAATATGAAGTCTTAAATGTGGACATTTCTCCCATTAACTCATTCAAAATGTGTTGTCAGGGAGTTGGTTCAGGTTCAAGAGTGAGCTTACTTATGGAAAGACATGAATTGAAACCCAAATTAGAATCTTAAAGGAAGTATGGTATATTATAAAGCAAAGAAAGTGGGTTTGTGGTGGCACAGTGGTAGTGCATACCAATTTGATGACTCTTGACAAATCACATAGAAGCAGTTTAAAAAATTAAAATTAAATAAACTAGAGATAATATTGTGATAGACAATTATTTTTCCTCTTGTGTACCATATCCTATAGATGTATCACTTTTTTTTAATTCATTGATATTCAAAACCCCATTCTCCCCACCAAAAAGTTCCAGCCTCAAACTTGTTAAAGTCAAAACAATTGTTTAAATGGAAAATAGAAGCAATTTTTATCATTGGCCCACCACAGTTTGGCTCACTTCTTCCAGTCTCTGCTCTAGTGAGAACGAAGCCAGACCACACACTAAGGCTGAATTACAACACTTCAAAAAGAAGAAAAACACTAATGGAAAAAGTCAAATGGGTTTCCAAAAAGGAGGTGGTAGACAGTACAGAAACCTCTTACACAGCTCTTACAAGGCTAAACTCTGACTCCCAGGCCCCAAAAGGCAATCATAAGCTTGCCTTCCCATTCTTCTGTGGTTGTAGAACAGGAAATGTCCATTTAGCTGCACATTGTTCTAGAGTGCATCAAAACTTAAGTGGAAACGCATTTTTAGAGCCTCTGAACCCAATCCCCACTTTTGTAAAACTGATCCTGTCATTTATAAAAATAAAAATGAGAGCTGCATGAGATATTTTCTTCCTTAAGATTATTTGAGCAAGTGAATGAAAAAATAAAAGAGTAAATTATTTCAGCAAGTAAATGAAAAATTTAAAGGAAGGAAGTCCTTATGTTGATAGTGATAGAGAAACCTCATTTCGTTATCTTGGACACAAAGACAGCTTCCTAACTCCTAGAAGACAAGTGAATGTTGATAACTCACACTGTGGAACAGGGAGGAGTGCAGACAGGTTTCAGGGAAAGCTCAGAAAAGGTATTTGATTTCTGGAATGTTGTTTGTCTCTTTTCTCTGGCCACAGCACTTAAGACACGGTGGCGAGCAGAAGAAAATACTGTCTCTTCCTTCGGGAAGACAGATCACAAGTTAAAAACAGTCCTACAGATGCAAAATTAGAATTATTGTGAGTGCTAGGAAAGAGAGGTACATGTTAATATGGGTATAAAATGTATAAATTGACCAGGGAAGGCTTTTCTGAAGAAATATCACAAATTTGACCTAAACTGTGAGCAAATAGGTCTCAAAATTATGAAGCAGTTTGTCTCCTGAACACAGCTATGCCGAGAAGTTCTTCCCAAAACTATAGCTTGGTTAGATCTGGGAAGGTTAAGGTCATTTGGCCAGACATATATGTTTCCATGGCTCTTTCACAAACATTATGCAAACTTCTGAAAATCTGGATTTAACTTGGCATTTAAGGAGTCCTTTGGGGAAGAGCGCAAATAGGAGCTTGAGAGATGCTTTAAATCTAGTCAGCAGAAATAAAAGGATAAAAATAAAGAAGCAACGGGTAAGAAAATGGACATTTTTAAGTGGTGAGTAGAAACTAGATGCTGTATGTCAATTACCTCACTGAATCTCCCCAGTTACTACAGGCATTGGGTATAGTTATTCCCATTTTATATAGGTGGAAACTGAGGCTCCTAAAATTTAAGTAGCTTACCGATGACAACAAATTCAAGTAGTAGGTATACTAGGATTTGAACACAGGACTTGCTTGATGTCTTACTTTGTTTTTAATTTTTTTCATACACAAAACATCTTCTCTATAGAAACATCAGTAGGCCTTAGGAGTGGATAAGAGATATCATTTTTAACTCTATCTCTAATTCAATTTAAATATAGGAAAATCATCCTGAAAACTCAACCTGATTGTCATTACCCTTTTTTCTTTTTTTTGAGACAGGGTCTCAATTTGTCACTCACGCGGGAGTGAAGTAGTGCAATCACAGCTCACTGCATCCTCGACCTCCCAGGCTCAAGTGATTCTCCCACCTCTGCCTTCCAAGTAGCTGGGACTACACGTATGCACCACCCAATCCAGCTAACTTTTTTTCTTTTTTGTAGAGATGAGGGCCTCACTATGTTGCCCTGCCTATATCATTATCCTAAGAGAGAGATTCCAGAGATTGCCTTAACTCTGTGTGTCTTGATAACTATTTTTTCTGTCAATTTAGTCATGCCCTGACCTTTCCTTGTGAAAACAGAAGGAGCTCTTCCCTGACCACAGAGACAGACCCATAACTCAGGCTAGTCAATAACACCGCTATTCTCCTGTCACAATATCACTCAGTGTGGCAGTCATTGTACTTTGGCTCACTCAATACTCAAATATAATCACATTCTTCCCATAAACTGATTTTAAAATTTATGTAGAAGTTACCAACAATAGTCAAAGCAACTATTGAAAAGGATAAAATAATTGAAAAAACTAACATTTGATGTCAAAAATGACTATGAAGCTATAGTAGTCAAGATTGTCTGGTACTAGCATCAAAATTTAAAAAAAAATAGACCTATGAAATACAATAGAAATTCCAGAAATAGAACTACACATATGTGAACAACTGATTTTTGGCAAAACTGCACAGTCAATTCAATGGCAAAAGGAGACGAGATAGTGCTGGAACAATTGGGTACTGTGAAATATACAAGCATCAATCTATATCCCACACTATATGTAAAAATTAACCCAATAGAAAGCATAGCCCTAAAAGTAAACCTAAAATATAAAACTTTGAGAATAAAACATAGAAGAAAAGCTTTATTATTTTGGATCAGGCAATGATTAAACATGGCGCTACTACAATGAATGGAAAACAGTATTTTTACATTATTTTGATTTGCATTTACCTAATTACTTATGATGTTGAATATTTTTTACTGTGCTTGTAATTTTTACATCTTCTTTGATGAAATGATTCTTCAAATCTTCAGCCTACATAATATATAAATATATAAATATATAAATATATATATTTTAATATATATTTATATATTATATATATTTAATATATATATTTATTATATATATAATAAATATATATATATTTCTCATAGACTTGTGTGTTCTTTGTATATTCTAGACACAAGACAATTATCAGATCATTGTTTTGCAAATACTTTCCCCAGTTTGTGGCTTGCCTTTTAATTTTTAAATAATTTCTTTTGAAAAGTGTATGTTTTTAATTTAATGAAGCTCATTTTTTAATATTTTAATAGGATTTAGCTTTATATATCCTGATCAATCTTTACTTATGCCAAGATTATAATGATTTTTCTCTGCTTTCTTCTAGTAGTATTGTTTTAGCTTTCCCAGTTAGCTCTGTAATCCTTTGGAATCATGTGATGACAATGAAGTTCTTTTTTCTTTTCTCATGTAGATATTCAGTTGTTCCATCACATGTAGTTGAGATGGCTATACTATATGTATACTTACCTTCACACTTTTAACAAAATCATTGTTCATATGTATTTCTGGACTGGGTGTATTTCTAAACTCCCTATTCTGCTTGATTTGTATATTTTTAAGATCATTATGACTATGTCTTGATTACTGTAGCTTTGTTAAATTCTTAATTCAGAGAATGTGCTAACTTTGATCTTACTTCTATTACTTTTAGGTTGGTGCAAAAGTAATTGTGGTTTTTGACATTACTTTCAATGTTAATTAGCATAGTCTATGTCCTTTGAATTTTCATAACAATTTTTACAATTAGTCTGCATATTTCTAAAGAAAACCCTCTCCCTCTGTAGCTTCCTCCTCCTCTTCACTATTCTGACTGAACAAATTCCAGCATGTTGTCCTCCTCAAATTCTATCTTTTTAAGCTCTGAATCTACAAGGACACCAGGCTCCATTTGGGCTCATCCATCCTACCCTGAGGACTGAAAATTGCTTCCAGGAAGTGCTGGAGCATTTAGAGGGCTGACCCTATTTGTTTTCCTTCTCTTAGAGATTATAATCCCCTGGTGTCTGTTGTTCAATATCTGGAAACAGTTGTTTCCATTATTTTGTCTAGTTTTCTGTTTACATTGAGGACACATTCTCTGAAACAGTAAATCCATTATGGACAGATGCAGAATGCCTGTCAGACATTTTACTATTAGCCCTTCCAGTGGATTTGTAGTACATTTTATTGTGATTTTAATTTGATTTTCTGAACGACTCATGATACTGAGCATCCTGCATGTACTTATCTTTCACATATTTTCTTTTATGAAATATTTATCAAATATTTTGCTTATTTTAATTTTTTTTGGATTTTTTACATTTGCAGAAATTCTTATGTATTCTAGAAACCAGACCTTTGTCAGAAATATTAATATGTACTGTGAACATTTTCTCCCACTCTATACATTTTCTTTTCATTTTTAGTAGCATTTTTTGTAGAGCAGAAGTTTCTAATATAATCAAATGCAATTATTGATTTGTAAAATTTTATGATTTACACTTTTTGTGTCCCAAGATACCTTTGCCTACTCCAAAAGTCACAAGGGTTTTCTCCTATTTTTCTAGATGTTTTATAAGCTTTAACTATTATATTTATATCTAATCCACTTGAAACTAATTTTGCATGTACTGATTAAACTAAGGGTTGAGGAACAAGTTTTTCAAGTATATGTCTAACTATATCAGAACCATTTTTTGAAATAAATATTTTCCTCATTTAATTATCTTAGTACGCTTGTTAAATATGATCTCCCTTTCTATTCACTTTTAGTTTGTCTTCATTTTAAAAAGATGTTTCTATTGTGTTTATTTTTTTCAGTGCTTTAACCACACTATTTCATTGTGTACCATCTCACAAAGCTTCTTAAAATAATTCTGCTGTCACACTTATTTTAATCCTTTGTATATAACATGTAGTTTTTTCCTCTCTACTTTTGAGGGGTTTTTTTTCTGTATTGTTAGTTTTCTGCAATTTAATTACAATGTGCCTAGGTATTTGTGGTAGATGGAATAATGGCACTCCAAAGATAAACACAGTCTAACCTGGAACTTGTGAATATACTACTTTTTGTGGCAAAGGGAGATTAAGGTTGTAGATAGAATTAAGGTTGCTAATTAGCTGACCTTAAAATAGAGTCTTAATTATGTAGGTAGATTCAATGTATTCACAGGGAGTCTTAAAACTGGAAGAGAGATTCGGAAAGTCAGAAGAAGATGTGATTCTGTAGGAAGTTCACAATGAGGTGCAGTGTTGCGATCCCTGAAGATGAAGAAATGGGATTACGCAGGTGGCTCTAGAAACTGGAAAGGTCTTGGATTCACACTATTTGTGGGTTACTAATCTTTATGTATCAGTGAAGTCATATTTTTATTAAATTTGGAAAATGTTCAGCTACTATTTCTTCGTGTGTGTGTGTGTGTGTGTGTATATATATATATATTTTTTTTTTTTTAGATGGAATCTCACTGTGTTGCCTAGGCTGGAGTGCAGTGGCACGATCTTGCCTCACTGCAACCTCTGCCTCCCAGGTACAAGCAATTCTCCTGCCTCAGCCTTCCAAGTAGCTTGGATTACAGGTACCCATCATCACATCTGGCTAATTTTTGTATTTTTAGTAGAGAAGGGGTCTCACCATGTTGACCAGGCTGGACTTGAACTCCTGACCTCATGTGATCCACTCGCTTCAGCCTTCCAAAGTGCTGGGATTACAGGCATGAACCACCATGTCCAGTCCCTCTTCTAATATTTTTAATGATTCTCACTTCAGGATTTGTACAACACTATCTGATATTTATCACAAGTCCCTGAATATCTGTTTTTTTTTCATTCTTTTTCTTTTTTTCTCTCTCTGGACTTTTTATACTTGAACTACTATATATTCAAGTTTACTGATTTTTATCATTGTGTTTAATCTGTTAATCTCATCCAGTAATACTTTTATTTCTAGCTCTCTTTGGTTCTCTTTCACTGCTTATATTTCTTTCCTCACATTTTGTTTTAAATACTTGAAAGTATCTGTGATAGCCCTTTTAAAATCATCTATTTATTTCACCTTTACTGTCATTTTTTTGGTTTGTTTCTATTTTGGCTTATAGGTAACAATTTCCTGTTTCTTCTTTTCTAAACATTCTTATTCAGTGCTGGGCACTTGTGAATTTTACACTGTTGAGTACTAATTTAAAACATTGTTCAAAGGCTGTTAAACTTTGGTCTGTCAGATAGTTATTTTTAGATAAACTAACTTTTTTGAGGCTTATTTTTAAGTTTTAGTAGAGGACGTTTGGGGTAGTTTTGCACTAGGGATTTTTTTTTTCTAGTCTTACTACTAACTCTGCTGTTTATATTGAATGTCCTGAATGTGCAATGTAAACTCTCCATTCTAGCTGGTCAAAACTCAAAAGTGTCGTAGCCTCGTTAACTGCACTTCTTTAGCTTGCAGGTTTCAAGTTTTTCTTTTCTTGGACTAGTGGATTGTTTTCTATGCATGGACAATTTCAAATTTAGCAACAGACTCAAGGGTACCCTATGCATATCTCTGAGATGTTCCGGCTCTCTCCAGCTCCCTCTTTTCTGGCATTCTACTCTTCAATTTTCAGCTGTCTCCACCTTCCAAAAATCTGGTCTCTGCCTCTTCAGAGAGATCACCATTCTAGACTTGGGATTCCCACCCCATCTACACCATGGGCTGGCGAATGCCTCTAGAGAAATAGTCACAAAAATCACAGGGCTCATCACACTTGGTTATCTTTTCTTAATATGAAGATTGTTAATATCTTCATGGTCTATAATGACAGTTGTCTAATGTCTGCAAATTATTGTTTCATATATGTCTTAGTCCATTTTCATGCTGCTGATAAAGATACACTCAAGACCAGGCAATTTACAGAAGAAAGAGGTTTATTGGACTTACAGTTCCACATGGCTGGGGAGGCCTCACAATCACAGTGGAGCAAGGAGGAGCAAGTCACATCTTATGTGGATGGCAGCAGGCAAAAAGAAAGCTTATGCAGAGAAACTCCCATTTCTACAACCATCAAATCTCATGAGACCCATTCGCTATCACGAGAATAGTGCAAGAAAGACCCACACCCATGATTCAATCATCTCCCACTGGGTCGCTCCCACAACATGTGGGAATTATGGGAGCTACAAGATGAAATTTCAGTGGGGACACAGAGCCAAACAATATCATTCTGCCCCTGGCTCCTCCCCAGTCTCATATTTTCAAATTTCAAAACCAATCATACCTTGCCAGTAGTCCACCAAAGTCTAATCTCATTTCAGCATTAATTCAGAAGTCCACAGTCCAATGGCTCATCTGAGACAAGGCAAGTCCCTTCTGCCTATGAGCCTGTAAAATCAAAAGCAAGTTAGTTACTTCCTAGCTGCAATGCAGGTACAGGCATTGGGTAAATACAGCTATTCTGAATGAGAAAAATTGGACAAAACAAAGGGACAACAGGCCCCACACAAGTCTGAAATCTATCAGGGCAGTCAAAGTCCCAAAATGATCTCCTTTCATTCCACGTCTCAAATTTTGGTCACTTTGATGTAAGAGGTGGGTTCTCATGGTCTTGGGCAGCTCCTCCCCTGTGGCTTTTCAGGGTATAGCCTCCCTTTCAGCTGCCTTCATGGGCCGGTGTTGAGTGTCTGCAGCTTCTCCAGGCACACAGTGTAGGCTGTCACCCCAGTATCTACCATTCTGGGGTCTGGAGGACAGTGGCCCTCTTCTCACAGCTCCAATAGGCAGTACCCCAGTAAGGACTCTCTGTGGGTGCATTCACCCCACATTTCCCTTCTGCACTGCCCAAGCAGAGGTTCTCCATACAGCAAACTTCTGCCTGGGCATCCAGGCATTTCCATACATCTTCTGAAATCTAGACAGAGGTTCCCAAACCTCAGTTCTTGACTTCTGTGCGCTTGCAGGCTCAACACTATGTTAGCTGCCAAGGCTTGAGTCTTTCACCCTATGAAGCCATGGACCCAGCTCTACACTGTGGCCCCTTTCAGCCATAGTTGGAGCAGCTGACATGCAGAGCACCAACTCCCTAGGCTGCAAATAGCATGGAGACCCTGGGCCTGGCCCATGAAACTACTTTTTACTCCTAGGCCTCTGGGCTTGTGATGGGAGGGGCTGCTGCAAAGGTCTCTAACATGCCCTGGAGACACTTTCCTCATTGTCTTGGTGATTAATTTTCGGCTCCTCATTACTTTTACAAATTTTTGCAGTCAGCTTGAATTTCTCCTCAGAAAATGAGATTTTCTTTTCTACTGCATTGTCAGGCCGCAAATTTTCCAAAATTTTATGCTCTGTTTTCCTTTTGAAACTGAATGCCTAAACAGCACCCAAGTCACCTCTTGAATGCTTTGCTGCTTAGAAATTTCTTCCACCAAATATCCTAAATCATCTTTCAAGTTCAAAGTTCCACAGATCTCTAGGGCAGGGGCAAAATGTCTCGTCTCTTTGCTAAAACATAAGGGTCACCTTTGCTCCAGTTCCCAGTAAGTTTCTCATCTCCACCTGAGACCACCTCAGGCTGGATCTTATTGTTCATATCAGTATTAGCATTTTTGTCAAAACCATTCAACAAGTCTCCAGGAAATTCCAAACTTTCCCACATTTTCCTATCTTCTGAGCCCTCCAAACTGTTTTAACCTCTGCCTGCTACCCAGTTCCAAAGTTGCTTCGACATTTTTGGCTATCTTTTCAGCAACATCCCACTCTACTGGTACCAATTTACCATATTAGTCCATTTTCACACTGCTGATAAAAAAAGACATACTTGAGATTGGGCAATTTACAAAAGAAAGAGGTTTATTGGACTTATAGTTCCACATGGCTGCGAAGGCCTCACAATCATGGTGGAGGTAAAGAGAAGCAAGACACATATTCTGTGGATGGCAGCAGGCAAAGAGACAGCTTGTGTGAGAAACTCCCCGTTTTTAAAACCATCAGATCAGAGTAGGGTATGTCAGATGTATTTACAATTATAACAGCATGGGAAAGACCACCCCCATGATTCAATCATCTCCTCCGGGTGCCTCCCACAACACGTAGAAATTATGGGAGCTATAAGATGTGATTTGGGTGGGGATACGAGCCAAATCATATCAATATATTTTTTCCAATGTTGTAGTTGTTTAGGGAAGGACGGTAAGTCTTACAATCAATTTCTCTAGCAAGTAAGGAAGCATAATTGCTTTCCTTAGTTTTTATTGGAAATTTGTAAGTTGAAAGATTATCTGTATGACTTACCCAAAAAAAAAAAGTTTTTCTTTCTTATGTGTCCTTTGTCACCTAATTGCAAGGATTAATTGTAAGAAAAAAATAATTGTAATTCAAATGGTGTGCCTTAATCATTTTTGCTTTAATTCCCAAAGGAATTTTAAAAATGATTTCTCTCCTTGCATATATTTAAATAAATGTCGAAATATTTTATCAATATTTATATATTTTTGGAAGAGACATGATTTCCAGGATATTATACATTAAACCAGCCTCCTATTTGTTTTGCTGTTTATTTGTTTAATGTTTATTTTTATTGTTTTAATAAACATCATAGCAACTTGATATCATCTATAATCTCTTTTTAATTCATGTATTGACTCCTTTATAACTTCATTTCCAGCAAAGACTATTCTGACAAAATGTAATAAATTTTTAGTCTTGAATTATCTTGTTGCTTATGTATTACACTTCTCTGCCACAGTAATGAGCATTGAAATCGAAGGTTAATGTTTTTTTTCTCATTCTCTGAGATTACAATTCCCTAAATATTAAAAAGTGGTTTTTCAACATTTTATTGTAATTATTTCTGTTGTCATAAAATTTATCCAAGTAAGAAATAATTCACATTTTTAAAGTAGTTATTAAAGATTCAAAGTGAAATTTTAAAAATTTCATTTCTTAATGAGATAGGTTTTTGGTTTTTTGTTATTGTTGTTTGGGTCCAGCTAAGTTTTATATCCTCGGATGATATAAGAAATAAGATATATTTCTTGAATGAGATGGGTTCCAACATCAATTTGATACTCATTTTTCATTTTTATAGATCTGAGACCTGAGGAACAATGTAGTCATAAACTTAAAAAATTGAATTGAGGGAGTATTTTAGCTATGTCATTCAATTCTTTGAACAACTTCTGATTTATATGCCAAAAATGACAGTGTAATTTATTGTCAAAAATTATTTTTTATAATCACTATGTAGATAACTAGATTATCATCTATTTTTTTATTCCTGATTGCAAAGAATTTGAAGCCATCTGATGTGCATAGAAAAAGTTCATTAATCAGTAATTAAAAATTCGTGCCATTCCTTTTCATTGGTGTCATAATACCACTATTTAGGGTTTTTTTTATAACTTGAAATTTTAGATTCGGGGGTACATAGGTCTGTACCTGGGGATACTGGGTGATGCTGAAGTTTGAGGTATGAATGATCCTCTCATGCAAATACTGAGCAGAGTACTCAATAGTTTCTTGACTTTTCCCCCTTCCTCCCTTCCCTGCTCTGGTAGTCCCCAATGCCTATTGTTACCATCTGTATGTCCACGAGTATCCAATGTTTAGCTTCCACTTATAAGCGAGAACATGCAGTATTTGGTTTTCTGATTCTCCATTAATTTGCTAAGGATAATAGTCTCTAGCTGTTTCCATGTTGCTGCAAAGAATATAATTTTGTTCTCTTTTAATAACTGCATATTATTCATAGTATCCAATGGCATATATGTACCATATTTTCTTCATCCAATCCACTGTTAATAGGCACATAGTTTGATTCCATGTCTTTGTTATTTTGAATAGTGCTATGATTAAAATATGAGTGCATGTGTCTTGATATTTTGAATTGTCCCTCTTCTCAGCTCCCTGCAGGTTTGAACATGAGTTACAAATAAAATAAGATTCAACCTTTCTGTTGTAAAGCAGAAAATGGGGCTATTAATTTCTTGACTATAGGCACTTTCTTAGGTAGATGACTCTTAGGAAAGTATAGGCATACCTTGTTTTACTGTGCTTCACTTTACTGTCTTTCACAGATACTGTGTTTTATAACCAATTGAAGGTTGGTGGCAACCCTGCATCAAGCAAATCTACGGGACCATTTTTCCAATTTCTCCAACAGCATGTGCTCACTGCATGTCTCTGTGTCACATTTTGGTAATTCTCACAATATTTTTAACTCTTTCCTATTATTATATCAGTTACAGTAATCTCTGATCAATGATTTTCAGTGTTATTATTGTAATTGCTTTGGGGCACCACAAGGGGTGCCCATATGAAAGACAGCAAAGTTAATCAATTAATGTGTATGTTTTGACTGCTCCACTAAGTGGATATTTCCCCATCTATTTTTTTTCTCCTCAGACCTCCCTATTCACTGAGACAAAATACTATTAGACTTCAGTCAATTAACAACCTCACAATGGCCTCTAAATATTCGAGTGAAAGAAAGAGTTGCACATCTCTCACTTTCAGTTAAAAGCTAGAAATGACTAAGATCAGTGATGAAGGCATGTCAAAAGCCAGCTAAAAGCTAGACCTCTTATACCATTTAGCCAAGTTATAAATTTAAAAAAAAATTACTGAAGGAAATTAAAGTGCTACTCCAGCGAACACATGAATGACACTAAAACAAAACAGCCTTATTGCTGATATGGAGAAAGTTATAATGGTGTGTATGGAAGAACAAACAAGCCACATTTCCTTATTAAGCCAAACCCTAATTCAGAGCAAGACCTCAACTCTATTCCATTCTATGAAGGCTGAAAGAGATGAGGAAGCTGCAAAAGGGAAGTGTGAAACTAGCAGAGTTTGGTTCATGAGGCTTAAAGAAAGAAGCCATCTCCATGACAGAAAAGTGCAAGGTGAAGCAGCAAGTGCTGATGGAGAAGCTGCAGCAAGTTATCCAGATCTAGCTAAGATCATTTATAAAGGTGGCTACACCAAATAACAGATTTTCAATGTACATGAAATAGCCTTTTATTGGGAGAAGATAGCATCTAGGACTTTCATAGCTAGAAGAAAGACAATGCCTGGCTTGAAAACTTCAAATAACAGGCTGAATCTTGTCTTAGGAGGCTAATGCAGATGTTGACTTTAACTTGAAGCCAATTTTCATGTACCATTTAAAAAATTCTAGGTCGCTTAAGAATTATGTTAAATCCACTTTGCCTATGCTTTCTATATGGAACAACAAAGCCTGCATGACAGCACATCTGTTATAGTATGGTTTACTGAATATTTTGAGCTCACTGTTGAGACCTACTACTCAAAAAATTTTTTTTCTTCACAATATTACTGCTCAAAGACAATGTACCCAGTCACCCAAGAGGTCTGATGGACATGTACAAGGAGCTTAATGTTGTTTTTATGCCTGCTAACACATCTATTCTGTAGCCCATGGATCAATGAGTCATTTCACTTTTCAAGTCTTATTGTTTGAGACATACATTTCATAAGTCTATAGAAGCTTAGATAGTGATTTCTCTGATAGATCTGGGATAAGTAAATTGAAAACCTTCTAGAAAGGATTCACTATTCTAGATGCCATTAATAACATTTTTGACTCATGAGATGAGGTCAAAATATCAATACTAAGAGGAGTTTGAAAGAAGTTGATTTTAGTCTTTGTGAATGACTTTGAGGAGTCCAAGACTTCAGTGGAAAATGTAATTGCAGATGTGGTAGAAATAGCAAGACAACTAAAATTAGAAGTGCAGCCTGAAGATGTGACTGCTGCAGTTTCATAGTAAAACCCAAATGGAGGTCAGGCATGGTAGCTCACGTTTGTAATCTCAGCACTTTGGGAGGCTGAGGCGGACAGATCACCTGAGGTCCGGAGTTCAACACCAGCCTGGTCAACATGGTGAAACCCCATCTCTACTAAAAATACAAAAATTAACCAGGTGTGGTGGTGCATGTGTAAAATCCCAGCTACTCGGGAGGCTGAGGCAGGAGAATTGCTAGAACCCAGGAAGCAGAGGTTGCTGTGAGCCGAGATCGCGCCATTACACTACACTCCAGCCTGGCCAACACAGCAAGACTCTATCTAAAAAAAAAAAAAAAAAAAAAAAAAAAAAAACCTCAAAGGGATGAGGAGTTGCTTCTGAAGGATGAGCAAAGAAAGTGGTTTCTTGAGATGGAAACTACTCCTAGTGAAAACGCTATGAACACTATTAAAAATACAATAAAGCATTTAGAATATTCTATAAACTTAGCTGATAAAGCAGTGGAGTTTGAGAGGACTGACCCTGCTTTTGAAAGATGTTCTACTGTGGGTAAAATGCTATCAAACAGCATTGCATTCTACAGAGAAATCTTTCTTAAAAGGAAGACTCATTCAACATGGCAAACTTCATTGTTGTCTTATTTTCAAAAAGTGCCAGAGCCACCTCATCCTTCAGCAACTAACAGCCCTATTAGTCAGCAGCCATCAACATCAATGCAAGACCTTCTACCAGCAAAAAGATTATGACTCACTGAAGCCTCAGCTGATCATTAGCATAAAAATGTTAAAAAACAATAAATTGTTTTAATTAACATATTTACACTGTTCTTTAGACATAATGCTATTGTATACTTAATAGACTGCAGTATAGTATAAACATAAATTCATATGCCCTGGGGAACAAAACATTTGTGCGGCCCACTTTATTTCAACAGTCACTTTGTTGCAGTGTATTACACCAAACCTGCAATATCTCTGAGGTATGCCTGTACATAGATGGAAGTTGAGGATCTGGAAATTTTCCCTGTATTTTAAGCTATTCATGTCCATGCCTTATTTGGAAATTCTTTATGTACCCCCACAGATCTCAGTTGGAAGATCATAGAACTAGAAGACTCTGCGTGTATATGTGTGTGTGTGTGTGTGTGTGTGTGTGTGTGTGTGTGTGTATGCTTTATTCTGAACACCTCTAGGCATTGTGCAATCTAGAATAAAAGACATGGACTCTGCTTTCTGAAAGACTACACTTTAGTCAGTCTCAGTGGCTCACGCCTGTAATCCTAGCACTTTAGGAGGCCAAAGTGGGTGGATCACCTGAGGTCAGGAATTCAAGACCAGCCTGGCCAACATGACAAAACTCCATCTGTATTAAAAATGCAAAAATTAGCTGAGCATGGTGGTGGACACCTGTAATCCCAGCTACTTGGGAGGCTGAGGCAGGAAAATTGCTTGAACCTGGAAGGTGGAGGTTGCAGTGAGCCAAGATCACACCACTGCACTCCAGTCTGGGTGACAACAGCAAGACTCCACACCAAAAAAAAAAAAAAAAAAAAAAAAAAAAAGACTACACTTTATTTAGAAACACAAGACTACACATACTGTATTACACTGTTTATATAGATGAGGCAAATGGAGCTCAGAAAGATGAGAAAACACGTTCAGTTTCACAGTCAGTAAATGGTGGTGTTGGAGCTCAAGCTTTGGCTCTGGTAATTGAAAGTCCATGCTATTTTTCCTAATACCATCTTCCAAATGGCCAGAAAAACAGTATTACTTGACTAATGTTATAAATGGAAGCTATTAGGTGAATATGTATTATTTGGAAGTTTACATAAATAGAGAAGAAAACTTGGCCATGAAGAATGGGAAAGCTTTTTATAGATAAAAACAAAGAGCCAGATAAGCTGAGGCATAGTATAAAGAAGTTGGAAATGAGCAAGGCACATCATAGAAGAAACAGGAAAAAAAAAAGCCAGAGACAGAGATTATTGGGAAAGCAGAGAAAGTTGGCAAGTTGCTGTGGAGTCAAGCATGGAACATCTTAAAATGAAAATTATCTTCTTGAGAATTAAGAGGCATTGATGGGTTTTGAACAGGGGACATGGTAAAAGTCATGTTTTAGGAAGAATTATCTGGTAGCAACCTGCAATATGGTTTGAAAACGGCTTTGACAAGACTACCTAAGTAGGCTGTTATAATAATCCAGATGTGAGGTTAGAATGGGATAGACTAGAGTGTGAGCTGTGGGAATATAAAGCAGAAGACAAATATCAGAGACAGTAAGAAGAAGGAAATCGCAGGCTGGGTGAAATAACGCATGTGGAGAATGGTGAAATATTAGGCAAGAGAGACTACCACGGGTTACACAGAGCCTTTAATGCAAGCTCAGGGCCTGCATATTTTAGATAGTAAGGAGCCAAAAACAAAGCTTTGAGCGTAAGAGGAAGAGTGTTTGAAGAATATTAATAGTAAAATATTTTAATCTTATTCTACAGCAATAAAATTTAAATATAATTATAAAAACCCAGAAATCTAAAGTCTCAATTCCATAAATTAGAAACTCCATTCCTCAAAGAACAATATAAAGTTATTTGTCATACTAGGTCGCAGCCAGATTAGCTTGTTTCTGCCACTGTGTGTTTAAAAGAAAGTGGAAATAAATGGTTAATGAGACTTTCGGATTGTTTTCTGTCAGGAGACAAAGGAAATGTAAACAATTTGGGCTCAGCTACCCTCTCCAGATAATAAAGCTTGTGAGATCAATGGCTACTATTCCCAACTTCACCACAACACCACCCAAGAGAGCTGGCTACTTTGTAAGAGCTTCTATGACCAGGAGCAGAAGCTGAAGGGAACACTGTAAACAGATAATTGGAAGTGAGTCTCCCAGGTAGTGAAAAGTGCAGGGAGACTTTCAGCAGGGTTTGGAAAGAATTTATCTATTAAGTCTCACAGGCAATCGTAAGTCAAAGGAAGGGTTGGTCCTGGCAAAATCATGCAAGACTGATTGTTTTCTTCAGTGTCGATTTGACTTGTTAAGCAAGCAGGTTTCTTCCTCTTTCTCTTTCTCTCTCTTTATCTCTCTCCTGCTCTCACACTCTCTCCTACTTACACTCTGCAATTCCCTTTCCCAGATATCTAACTGGATGAGACATACCAGTCTCCATTTTGTTCTCAATTTTTCTAAGTGACTCTTAAGGAACCACTCACAAGATTGGAAGGAGCACTACATTCACCACTTACACTGTAGGGAAAGGAAAAAAAGTGTTGAAAATTCCTCACTGACCCAATGAATCATGACTTCACTGACTCATTCTCCTTTCTACTTATAAAGACTGGTTGGGAGGCAGTAATGAAAGGATGTTTGGGAATAGCACAGCTAACTTGGTATCTTCCTAAGAAGATCTAAGGGGGTCTGATCCCCACATTTTTGAAGCTTTTTTTACTTTTGATATTATTTATTCATATTTGACTGACACTTTTGGAATAACACCCATATCAAAATGATGTCCCACATCCTAGGTTTAGAGAAGTTTGGTTTCAGTTTTAAATATTCGAAAGAGAGAGGAGCAACTTGATATAAATTTCATGCTCTGTGTAGTTATGGATAAGGTGATAGAGACCAAAAATCATAAATAATTACTTTAGCTGAATTTTTATATCAATAGGAAAAAATAAAGTAAATCAGAACAGTGAGAACAATGTGACATGAAATACTTAAATATATGTGACCATATTAATTGGTCCACTAACATGTTTTTACATTTCTCTGGGCAGTTAGGAAAATAATATACCAACCACATCTGTACTTTTTCAGTCAGCAAACAGATCCAGGAATAGACTCTAAATTAGTTACCATGAAGCCAATGAGCTCATGCAAATGTCAGAACTCATGTTTCTGAATTTCACCATTTCCCAAAGCAAGTTGACCCAATGATCTATATTTGTTGGTGATTTTTATTCCCAGATGTTGAAAACAGCTTCTTTGCTGGCAGTAGGTCCTTGAGGATGCGTTTTCCCTAAGCTTTAAATAGCATGCCTTAGGGAATTAGTATTACCCAAGATATAAAAAGATTAATAAGGATTTAAAATTGAATAGCTCCAGTAATTCCTTTAATGGATGTGCATCCAAATTATTTCCTTGGTTAGTATTATAACTGCTTGTTTATCACTGCATTCCTAAGAGATAACTCCCTTTAAGTTTGCGCCTATAGGGTTTCAGTCACAATGCAGTGCTGAGGAGGCCTGCCTTATTTCTTGGCACATGAGCAACCTTGCATAAGTTCATGTGTGAGACTTTGGAGAGCCTATTTCCTTCTATCCCTGTGTAGCTTCTTTTTAAAGACGTCTGATTTTTTTCCTGTTTCTTTCTGGCTTTTATTGAAGATGTTTATTCAATTCAATGTGGGATAACTGAATTCTCAACAAGGAGCATGATGAATTTTCTAATTCAAACTGGGTACCAAGAGGTGGCCTGTCAAAGTTTTCCTTTTGTTGTACTGGAAAAAAAGAAAAAAAGCAAATGAGTCTCCCTGAGAGCAGTTCCCATTTCTGTTTCAAGTTCCCCCACCAAGTCATTAAACATTCTCTGGGTTTTGTCAACAGCCTGGTAAACATCCAGAGAAAGAATCAAAATAAGATTGTTTATTTAACATTCTTCAGCTCCAACTGCTGATTAGGATAAATAGTTTGGATTAAACTCCAATCTGATCCAAAAATCACAAAAAGAAAGCATTAGTTATTGGGCAAGTTTAGAATGAGTTGGAAATACTTTAAACAGCAAATAATTCTTTGCACACCTTGATATTTTCTTCATCTTCAACTCCTCTTGTTATGGCAATGTCACAGCTAAATATGAATGTTGAACAACCACTGAGAAAGCTCCTCGGAATCTAAGTGAAAATGTAGACAGTGATTTCCAGAACAAGCTATAGGCTGGAATGCCTAAAACTGAGTGCTCCACTTTAAGTAACTGAAAGGAGTTGAGTCAAAATAGCACTTTCCAAGGGCTGCCTTTTCAGACTTTGTGCTTATTCTACTTAACTCCAGAGAACCCAATAATTTAGCCAAGAGAGAAAAAAAATGTTTCTAATCAACAAGAAGACTTTTAGGTTTATAGGAGATCAGGCAATAATATGATGCCTCATTTTACATGTCTGTGCAAACTTTGAAAATATCTATAATAATCCTGAATACATATCTAGTGAAATAGGTTACTGATATTTTAAAAAAATGTTATTTTCTTCCTATGACCTCGAATCCAGATTTCAGTAGATTTATTGTGGTTCAGTAAGTGGAATATTTAGCAGAACTTTTTTTTTTTTTTTGAGACAGAGTCTTAGTCTGTTGCCCAGGCTGGGGTGCAATGGTGTGATCTTGGCTTACTGCAACCTATGCTTCCCAGGCTCAAGCAATTCTCGTGGTTCAGCCTCCCAAGTAGCGGGGACTACACATGTGCACCACTGCATCCAGCTAATTTATGTATTTTCATTTTAGTAGAGACAAGGTTTTGCCATATTGGCCAGCATAGTCTTGAACTCCTGTCCTCAAGTGATCTGCCAGCCCTGGCCTCCCAATAGATCAGTTTTTTTTAACATGAACTTTAATATAATTTTAAAATTCTGAATAGGTCACAAAATTTCCTCCACCAGCCTTGCTCTTATTATCTGTCCTGCTCCAGATTAACAAATATAGTTACCAGGGCCACAGGATGCCACTCACGTCAACACATTCATGTCTTTTCTTAGAAAGTTCTCTATTCCTTCTTCAAGGCTGATTATCATCCTGTTATTCCTTTTAGAATGACTTCAAATGACACCATGAAATATTATTATACTAGAAATCATGATTGAAAGACAAACTATCATTCTGCAAAATTGGATACTGGGCAGACATTTCCTCAAAAGTGAATAAAATGAGCCTGGTACTTTGAGAAACACAAATACAATAATGGTGATAAAATTTGAGCTGTCAAAAGAAAATGAAAACTTTGGAAGATTTTTACCTACCACCATGACTTTGATAGTTTCCTGATACTTAAAAATATGACTTTTCAATAATGTATATCAACCTTTTGAGATTTACATAAGCCAATAATCTATTATTTTCCAAATTAGGAATGTATTGTTACAAAATCACATATGAGAAAAAAGTCATCTAAAGTATAAATAAACCAGTAGATTTTCCTATAAGGGGCAAGAAAAGTTTGTTCATACAGTTCAGAGTCTACATTCCAACTCACTTGTAAGAAAATACTACTGTCAGATGATAATTTAATACCAAAGAAGAGTATCTGCAATTATCTGCATTCTCCTACTCTTTTCAATTACATATCTGTGTAAAAGCAGATTTTCTTCATGTATTTCAAGTAGAAAAAATATATTGCTACAGAATAACTGCAGGAAAAATATAAGAACCCAACTGTCTTTAAGATATCAAACAGATTTCCAAAAATGTAAAATAATACCATTCTTCTGGCCAAATTTTTGAATATATTGGCTATTTTTCAAAATGACTAATATTAAGGACAATTTAAAGTAGCAAGTATAAATTTTTCCATGAAAAATTTTTCCAAGGAAATGCAACTTAATAAACTCTAGCTCACTTTATTTTCTGATTTCTTATAAAATTTAGTTCCATTTATTTTGTGAATCCAAGCAAGTTACTTGCCTGAAGAAAAAATATATATGTAATATCATTTAAATTCAAAAACTTCTTAATGATTATAGGTTTAATACAAATCCTTTTAATCCATTCCCACCTAAATTTAGTGAAAGGAGGAAAATTGGAGATGGGGTGGTGAAGGTGCTATGAATCTCAGTGGAGCAAAGGAGTGTTCTTTTCAACTTTGATCTCAGATCATTTCGTTTACCATACATGGAGTAATTTGTCATCTGGTTCTCTACATTTCTGGTACCCAGGGATTCCACAATGCTGCATGATAGGTACTGGAGAACAGGTTAAGTAACCTGAGGCGAGAAGAGGGATAAAGCATATTGACTAGAAATTTGAAATATTATCATTACCATGTTGATAAAAATATAGAAATCTGGGTACAAATGGCTAGCACCTGCAGTCCCACTTAGTCAAGAGTTAAGGTGGGAGGATGGCTTGAGCCCAGAAGTTCAAACCTAAGGTGGGTAATATAGTGAGACCTTGTCTTAATATATATATACGTATTTCATCTTTTTCCGTTTTCTCATTACATCTGCTTTATAAACAATATATTGAGGACATATTATCTTCTTATTACATATTCCTCTAAATTATAATTTATAAATGTTGCATCATATTTTATCCTAAGGACATAAACTTCATTTAAGAAATTTCATTTCGATGTTTCCAATTCATCATTTTAAACAATGAACTTAAGTGAACAGCTGTTCATCTCTTCACCCAAATCTTTGTATTCATTCATGATTATTTCATTAAGACAAATATCCAGCAAAAAATTGAGTCAAAAGCTCTGTATATTATTAAAGATTTGGGAACTTTTTTTCCAAGATTATTCTCTATAACAGTTGTACAATTTAGAATTCACCAAGAACTGTAAAGAAATACCTAATTTAGTAGGAGTGAACATTATTTCAAATATGAAATGGCTATTTCAATATTTTTTGTGAACATTCTATTTCTATTTATTGTCCATTTTATTGTTTGTATATTAGGCCTTTTCTTTTTCTTTTTTTTTTTTGAAAGAAAGAAAGAGAGAGAAAAGAAGAAAGAAAGAGTGAAAGAAAGAAAAAAAAAGAATGTAAGAGAGAAAGAAAGAGGAAGAGAAAGAGGGAGAGAGAACGGGATTCTTGTTCTATTGCCCAGGCTTGAATGCAGTCTAAAAATGGGTATTAAAAACCTCTTTTATGCCAATAATTGTGCTTAACAATGGAGACAGGAAGGAATAAGGGATGAAAA